>VZTB01003535.1:0-10368 GCA_013397245.1 Thryothorus ludovicianus
TGGTGGTGGCAAGTTCCTCTGCCCAGGGCAGCAGCCACTGTCCTGCTGTGCCTTATCAGGGCTGGGAATGTGCAAACAGGGGTGCCCAGCACTCTACAGAAAGGAGGGCCCCCAGTGCCCAGGACTCTCCATGGAGTACAGACAGGCCCACAGAGAGAGAGTGGAGCTGCCCCATCTGCCGTGATACTCATGAGGATGCCGCTTATGCAATGCCCTGTGGCCACCGGTTCTGCCTGGGATGCATCATGCACTGGACAGACAGGAAACCAGCGTGCCCAGTCTGCAGCAGAACAATTTTGATTGTCAAGTTTTCTGTGCGTGAAGAAGATGACTATCTGCAGTGTCTTGTCACATCCTGTGGAGAGTTGCCAGAGACAAACAGCCAGGCAGGAAGAGCTCCCAGCCACTTGACTGCAAACAGCCCCCATTGCCACATGTCATCCCTGCCATCTTCTCTACAGGGGACACTGTTCCCAGCTGAGCAGGGTGCTATGAGGCCAGAGGCTGTGGGAGGCCTCCTGCCTGAGGTGTGGGCAGAACTTTTTCAAGGTCAAAAGCATCTCCTAGACCCCATGCTGCCCTGGCTGTGTCAAAGACTGGAAGCAATATATGGGTCCCAGTGGTGGCTGGCAAAGAATGCAGAGGCACGCATCCTGCAGGCCTTATGTCTCTGTGGTCTGGATGGGAAGTTGTTGTTCCAGATGCTGCAGCCTGACCTTCAGGGATATACAGCACTGCTGGTCTATGGCCTTATTAATGTCATTGTGCATGGATGCAGCACAGAGGCCCAGAAGCTACTGCAATCCCACACTGAGGGGGAGAAAGATCACAACCCTGCAGCCAGCTCCATTAGACCCTGGGAGCAAAATCCTGCCTCCCCTACAAGCAGTCCTGAAGGCTCTGATATGGAAGACCAAGCCAGCACCTCACATACTGCCTTCTGCAGGGATACTGACTGTCCCTCATCTGTGTCCTTGTCTGCAGAGCAGGTGCAAGCCCAGGAAGATCTGAGGGAGGTGGAAAAGTCAGGATCTGCCCAGGCCAGCAAATGCAGACCCTGTTCTTCCATCCGAGGCAGGAACTTCTCACATGGGGGCTCCCGGCACCCCCGGAAGAGGAGGGCCTCTGGCCCCCAGAGCTCTCCCAGCCCTGCAAGAGGCCATTCCAGAAGTGTGGGGGCTCCAGCAAGTCTTTATTCAAAAGATAGGAAATAAATTATTTCCCTCACACAGTCACTGGGCGCTGCTTTGTCTCCTCTCACCTAGGGCCTGTCCCTCATCCCATGACCCTCCACTCTCCAAAGATCCATGGAGTCCCAGGGTGGTACCTCCTCCTACAGGAAATCCTGCTGCAGCCAGGACAGTGGAAGAGGTTCTAAATGAAAAGGGAACAGTGCAGTTACATCAGAAAATGTGCCAAATAAAGGCTGATGGTGCCTATGCACAGATAGAATGAACATGCTTCTTCATGCACTGCTTTTCTCTCCAAGGGGACAGGGAGGTCCCTGTGGTCCCTTGATCAGAGGGGTTTCTGGGCAAACAGGCTGGCAGGATGGCTCCTGCCTGCCTGTCATGACAGGCTAGGTGACTGAAAGGATGGTGTCCCTTCCAGGGTACAGGGCACTGGGGCTTCATTCAGAGCAGCTTCTCTGAATCCAAGCACCACTTTGTAAGGATAACGAGAATTCTCTGACTGATCACAGCACTCAGAACATATTGACTCTGGTGAAAGAAAACAGTGGCCTTGATGCTGCTTGTAAAGCTACACTTGTGTGAAGAAATGGGATTCAAGGAAGACACTCCTTAGCTGACCCCTTGGCTGATCCTCAAAGTCAAGAAGTGTCTGGCTGATGGAGTGATTCTTCCTCTCTTTTTTACTTCCTCTCTCCCTCCCTACCTCCTTCTCTCTCCCCTCTCTCTCTCTTTCCTCTCTCAGTTCCTTCCTTCCTGTCTCACTTCCTCTCTATTTTTTTCCATTTTCTCTTCCCCATCTCTCTTCTTCACTGAAAAGAACAATTGATGGGACAGCACATCCCACCAAGACAAGGATCTTGGTCTTCCTGGAGTAGAAAGAAGGTTGTACCTTATTCTGAGGACACAACTATAGCTCTTTCCTGTGTCTATGCGATCAAGTTCCATTGCTGGTGGTTTTGAGGAGCACCAATACAACAGCTGGCCGGGAGCACCAGCTTCCAGAAGCATGGTAGACATGGCAGCAGAATGGGACCTAGCACTGTGGGTGAGTGCCAGTGGCAGTGGATGGGAAGGTATTGTGGTTTAACCCAAGTTATCAACCAAGCACCATGCAGCCACTCTCTCACTCCACTACCAGGGGCAGAGAAGAAAGAACTGGAAAAGTAAAAGTTACAAAACTCCTGGGTTGATGTAAAGATAGGTAATAAGTAAAGCTAAAGCTGGACACAGAATGAAAACAAAACAAGGAATTCATTCACTGCTTCCTGTAGGCAGGCAGGTGGTCAGCCATTCCCAGGGAAGCAGGACTCCATCATGTGTGACATTTACTTGGGAAGGCAAACATGACAACTCTGCATGTCCTCCCAGTCCTCCTTCCTCACCCTACTTTACATGCTGAGCCTGATGCCATTTTGCAGTTACTGCATCAGAATTCACCCATGCCATCTTTGTTTCCTCTGTGTAGCTGAGTGTTCCTGATCACCCAGAGTTCTTCCTGTGCACTGCCATGCAATAATGAAATATTCTCCAGCAGAGCCTACAAACCTACCTGCCAGCTACTGAGAGTATTGTCCAAAAACATACAGATGTGATTTGCAAGGTTTTTCAGGTGATGCAATAAACATTTTATTATTTTCTTCTTTGACAGAAAAAGGCATATAATTTTGGTGAAAGTTAAATGACATTTTGACCAGTTCTGCTATAAAGGCCTTGTGTTCCCTGTTGAAACTCAGTGAAGAGAGCTGTGCAAAATGTTTTTTATATATTGGTTGGAGCACAAATAATATTTTTTGATAGTGAATATGTAGGAGGGTTATATCTGTAATGTAAAACCTCAAAATTAGTTAGCCCAAATCCAATATTAGATATCTGTTACGTAAATATTGATGTAATTTAATGCAATACTTTGTATTCTTGGTAGCTTTTTTACCACTATGACTTTACAGACCAGCTCTATAATGATGTAACCTTTATTTAGGGGAGATGTTTTCCCTGTTATATTCTATATACTTACCAAGATTGTTACCTCCACACTTGCAGCATTTATGAAATAGCCCACTGACTTTGTGTATGGCACTTCTGAAATTATTTATTTTGCTTTAAGTGGCCACAGCTGCTGGTAAATTGAAGAGCTGGGATTATATTTGGGATATATTAGTTGTATGTCAGAGGGGAGAGAGTCATGTTTCTAGGTTTAACTTGTAAACATGAAAATAAATTTATTCTGGTAGTAACATTCTAAGTTTGTATTGTTTTGTGTGCATTAGTAAAAGATGACAAATACCTCCCATTAAAAATATTTTAACATTTTGGAGTTCATGCCATTATGTGGGTAAATGGATGGCCATATCCAAATTCACTGTAGCTTACTTAAGGAGCCCATACATACTGTAGAAAAACTAAATAGTCCTAAAGAAACGTTAAGTTTTAAATAAACATAAAAAACAGAGTTACAAAGAGAACTTCAGAAAAACAAAGGTAACAGTTTTAGAACATCTACACATGATATGTCAGAATTAGATACTCAAATCATATTGCACCGAACACTGTTGTCTCATATTTTATTTAATGGAGACTAATGAGAAGGGATGATCGCGTAAAATAAAAACTGCTCAGTTGTGCAGGTGTTTCACTTGGATAACAGGTTTATGCTCAATGATATTTTGTAAATTTTGGGGAGACCTCACCTTGATGCTGATCTCCTGAGCGCTATCAGAGTATAGTACTACTTTTTATTACACGGATTATTTTTATCCTGCATTTTTGTATGTGAAGCGCAAGCAATACATTCACTTTAACAGTATTAATGGATAAAGAGGATCCATGGTAATCATGGGAAAAGAGGGAGATAAATACATAAAGATTAAGTTCCCTTAGTTCAATGAAGAGCTTTCATCTGCCACTAAATCCAACTGTGACTTTAAAATTTGAGTATTAAGTTAAAGAAGGGTTTTATTCCTTGTAGTTCATATCATTGTAAGAAGGGTTCTTAGATAAATAATCTAAGTGAAAGGCTTTCTTTGTTTTCTTAGATTTCAGTGAGAACATTATACAGGTCATGCAAATAGATGAGAAATTAATAATTGAAGAAAATGCAACTGAAAGATGATTTATGTATGTTTGCATTTCTGTTTAATTTATAAAGAAGAAATTTAAAAGAAAGGCAAGCTCTACACTCATCCAAGCTAGAAGAAGTAACCAAGAATGCCAGATTCTCCTTTAGATCAGTTATTCATTACTCAAAAAATACTCCATACCCTGTATTTGGCTTAAAGCACAGAAGTGGAATGGAGCTTGCTAGTTTAAGTGACTGGGTTGCTTTCCTAATTAAAAAAAAAAAAAAATAGTGCTTTTGTTTATAAAACCTTTTCTGTTCATTATATTTTTTTTTTCAATTTAGAACATTTTCAGTAGCAATGTAGTAAGTAGAGAGCTTAAAAAAATTGAATCATGTTCTTTATCCTGATTAAATTATTGCTTTGCTTTCTCATTGGAAAATCACTTTTGTTCAAAGAGGAAATAGATCTCACGTCTCAAATTTGAAGTGACAGCAGTATCTGGAACAAGGAGAGCATATTTGATATTTCAGAAAAGAAGGAGATATAAAGTGGCAAAGATGCTTTCTTTCATCTGTGTTTTCCATGTTCAGAGGGAAATAATTTACTGCAAAAGTTAAAAGACTGATTCATTCTTCATTCTCAATGAGAAAAAAATGTCAGTTTCTAGTAGCTAGGTTTGCTAAAGTAAGGCTTAGGTTCACCTCTAATTCATGCTTGGACATAATAACAGTATACAAACGGTAATAAAAGTTTGTGGTAACTTGGATTGCAGCTGTCTACATTTATTAGCTAAATAGCACACGCTTCAATAAAGACCTAATATGTGTATGTAATAAAACTGGATAAATCTAATTGCAGTAGGTTCATGTGCTGTCACTCACAGCAAGGCAGGCAAATAGCCACCACATTTGTTGCTTTCTGTAAAAGCAAGATTTCCTTTTTGTACAGAATTTACACAGTGGTGTGGTTATATTTTGTATTTCTCAAAGATTACAAAACAGTCCTGCAGCCCCTCAGCCACCGCTTCACTTATTTATGTATATGGATGTGATTCCTTGTGCTGTTTTCTCCCAACTCCTTTATGTCTGTTGTGAGAGCTCCTTTCTGACCTAGAAAGTTCTTCCACCTCTTTTTGCTGCCCTGTCTCCCTTTCCACCTCTATATAATGCTTTCCACTTTCCTACTATTAAAAATTCAACATTTTATACACTCAGGTTCTGTAAATTTACTCCTTGTCTTCTCCACTTATGGGGCCACAGTGTGAGTTTTTACATTTAAAAACTGTGGTTTATAGGAATTTTATACTTATTATGCTGCAATACTATCTGCACTCAGCCAGATTGGGATCCATTGGCATCCATATTTAGGTAACAATGCATAGTTCCAAAATCATTTGAGGACAAATATGGAGATGAAGGGATATGAAAATAATTTAATAAAGCATAACGTAACTAATTAGATGTCGACTATGTAACACTGACTATGCAATTAAGTACTAATGCCTGCATCAAGAGTGTCCTGGGAACTGAAAATTATGCAATGTATAGGTCAAAGGAGTCAGTAGTTGCTAAAAATCTTGTTCAATATGCATGTTATGTTGCTATTTATGCAGTTACACCTCTCTGTTCTTGCTCCTTCTCATCTGTATTATAATTTTTACAGACATTGCCTCTCTTTCTCTCTGACCAGCTCACAATAGGGGGTGGAACTTTCTTTACTGCAACCTTTCACAGTTGCCTTTGATCCTTCTGCTCCATAATTCCAGAGGATTCAGGAGGAATCTGAGCTCACCTTTCTCTAATCACCAGAGCTAAGGCAGCAAAGCCTTCTGCCCCTGCACCTCACCATTAGCTTTTGCTGTGAAGAAAACAGCCTTCCTCCTATATAAGAGCACCACTTCTCAGGTCACAAATGCCAGCTCCCTAACCATCTGAATGTATCGTAGATTTCGTAGGATGGTTTTTCCTTTTACAATGCATAAAACCTGAACTAACTTTTTTCAAATTAGTTTATTTCTGTTTTGTTTGTATGACTTTTTTTTAATAAAATACTGTAAAAAACCCACATATGTCTGCAAAAATGTTTAACCTGTACCTTCACCACATCTATGCAGATTTTTTTTCTGACATAGATAATGTCAGAGAGACAATGAATACTTGAGTAAGGCTGTTGTCTCCTTTGTAGGTATAATACCTAGAAATGTGAATATAATTTCTTATTCATATATGCAATATTTTTACCCTGAAATTGAACTTCTAGATTCTTCTCTAACTGTTCATGAATGGTAGAAGACAATTATTTTCTTACAAGCTATATTGCTTCATATATCTTATTTAGTACAGGTGACAGTGAATTCTTCATAACTGTTAAACTACATCAAAAGTATGGGGTTCTGGACTGTATCTGAGCCCCAGAGGTTCCTTATCAGTAAAAAGGTAAGTGCTTGATGCTTTGAGGAAGATATTATAAATCTGCTAGATAAGTAAGTAGTGCAGATAAGATTTCCGTTCAATGTTAAACTTGTCAAATGTTTTACTAAAAGCTACTTTTATGAAAATACTTGCTTGTACAAATGCACGTTTGTATTTTTCCTTAAATGGAAAAATAAACTGGGGGCCTCTGACAAATTCTATTCTCTGTGTCAAAGTTAATCTCTCTCTGTATTTCTGAGAGAATCATAATCCCTTGTTCAGGGTGACAAAAGTAATGTAGAAATACCACTAAATATTCCTAATGCTAAGTTTAAGCTTGTGCAGTTTCTACCACATTAAACTGTCACGTAAGTGTGACTGTTTTTAAGTGCGTATCAAAAATAGCTTGTTCATTGAGATACCAAAGTACTTGTCAATTTTTTACATTTGAAAAAATACTTTTGTAGAGGGTAGCAAAAAAAAAGTATGTTGGTCTGCACTGATGGTGAAATTTATGATTGAAAGATAAAAATTGTAATTTTAATATGCAGTGAAGGCAGAAATTGGGAATTCACCATATTGTGATCTGTATATGTTAACTCCAACTGCTTATATATTTTCTAGACTCATTCTTCAGCAGCTTGTGTTTATCATTAAAGCCATCTTGCTGTTTTCCCTTGTAGAGTAGATAGATTAATTGTGGCATAGAAGGTTTTTCACTCCTGTTTTTGTGCTGTTCCTCCCTTACAGTATCGAGAGAACTGTCTTGCTCCAAAATCTCTTCTCAAGCTACTCTTTACAACCAAAGCATATTTCGATGGAGCTACTGCCTTAAAAGGCTATGTCCAACCTACCCTACCCAAACTCAGAGTGTAACTCTTGCACTTGTTGTGAGGTGGTTGTACATTCGCTGATTTTTGGTTTGGTTTTTTTCTATCAGTAGGCATACCAATGCATTTTTTGTAAACCAGAATGTCCATATTATCTCTCCTTTTGCTTAACTAAAACCCCACATATGGTGTTTAGGTATGGTAAATAAATATGCTTCTAGTCACACAGCCACATAGCCAAGATTGAAGCTCTCTCAGGTTTGTGTTGGGAGGAACGGGTTAAAGCTTGGAAGAGTGTTGAGAAGGATTGTAAATCACTCAAGTGACCTTGCAGTTGGAAAAAACTCTTGATAAGCCTCTGAGAACCGCCGTCCAGTGATCCTCTAGCATGAGCCATCTCTGCTTGTGTACCTCTGCCTGGTGCTGCTTTGGGGATCCCCTCATCAGCAAGGTAAATGGAAATAAATTTATTGTTTTTCTTCTAACTGCAAGTTTGTAGGTGTTCTGGCTGCCTGCCAATGTCAACTCATGGTTTGAAACAACACTAATAACATCTTTAAAACTTAAGTAACTTTATAGAATTAAATATCTGTCCCGTCAGAAGTGACGTATATGTCATGATTTATAAATACATGACTCAGAGTCTTCATATTTAGGTATTTTAAATCCTTCATCTCTTTTTTATGACTGCTTGGATTTCAGGTGTTTGTGTATGTTGAATTTGTGACGTTATTTGCCATTCAGTCTCACAAAGTCCTGGCACAATTCTTCTGGCAGACCACACCCTTAATGGCCTGTCTAACAGCATGAGCAGCAAAGTTGCTCATCTCAGTTTCCACAGAGTTCCCTTCTTTTTTCACAAGGTAACATTTAGGAATATACTGGATAGATAGCCCAGGTCCCAGCACCGATCCCTGCTGCGGAACTGTAGTGGCAAGTTTCCTTCATCCCAGGAGTTAACCATTAACTCATACTCCCTTCTCCCATTTCCTTCACATCTGTTAATTATTTATCGAAACTTACTTTAGGCTTAAGCCTTCTTTTAAGGCTTAAGGTTTCTTTCAAAATAGGTCTACTTTAGGAGACTTGGTGAGAAGCCTTTTGGAAATCCCATAGAGTCTATTAACTAGATCCTTGTTTCTTATTGATCCTTTTAAAGGCTTTTAAAGATATTCCCTGTGATAATAAACAAAGCCAAAGTTTACAGTACATTTTAAAAATGTGTACAATGAGGCAAGTACCAGGTGATTATTGTGTATGGTATGTAATTCAAAAAACAGTGTTTAGATGTCTGGGTCACCAAGCTATGTTAATTACTCCTAATAAAAGGCTTTATGTCTTAACTAAGGCTTTACCATCTGGATTAATTAATTTTTCAAGGTGTGTAATGATAACTGTGATAAATATGTAGCTTATGGACTGTAGGGGTTTATTATTTGGAGACAATCTGTAAATATGTTAGGAAAATGTGAGAAACACTTCAAATATATATAAACTTTGGTATCCGATATAATGCAAACATAAACAGAACCACTTAACTAAACATACGAATTAATTATTTTCCAGTGTCTAATTCTAAGTGCATTTTGACCTACCCAATGTGGTACTGGTGATTATTTTTCTTAGGTCAGATTTATTTTATGCAAGATATTAGAAAGACACTATTGTAAAGATATTTTGGGAGGTAAGCTTAGAATTTATTTTTTTAAGAACACCTTTTTATTAAATTAAGTAATAACTCTTTATTTTTAACACATTTTTATTTATTTTACATTTGTACATTTTGTTTCCAGAGTCCATGATTGCTAAGTTGTGAGCATTTTAAGGTTTTATTAAAATTTATGCCTTAAAAGCAATCACTGTTTGAAATTCTAAATCTTGTAAAAGAAGAGGCTGAAGCATACTGTAAACAAGTTGATAGCCCAAAGTGACAATGTAAAACTCTTACTGCATTAATGCAGGTTTGTACTCAGCTGCAGATTTTGTGGTGAATGTAGAAAGCTGTTTGCAGAAGACAATGGTGCGGCACACCAGATTTCTTCTTCAGCTCCTGGGCCTGACAGATGTTGGGAGAAGTGTTGGGTTTGTCCAAACAGACTGCTCAGTGCCTTGGGTATCCTGTCACTGGGCTGGCTTCGCGCCAGGCACTGCCCAAGCACCGGCACAGGCTGGGACTGAAGCACAGCTCTCTGGAGAAGGACCTGGAGTCCTGCTGGACAGCAAGCTGTCCATGAGCCAGCAGTGCTCCTGTGGCCAAGAAGGCCGATGGAATTCTGCAGTGCATTAGGAATAACATCGGCAGCAGGTCGAGGGAGGTGATCCTGTCCCTCTACTCAGCCATGGTAGAGCTGTGTCCAGTTCTAGGGTCCCCAGTACAAGAAATATATGGAGCACTGGAAGGCACTGAAGGGGGTACACTGGAGGGCAACAAGGATGATTAGGGGACTGAAACATCTCTCTTACCAGGAAAGGCTGCAGAAGCTGCACCTGTTCAGCCTCAAGAAGAGATGACTGAGAGGGGACCTTATCAATGTCTGTAAGTACCTAAAGGAATGTGTCAAGAGGATGGAGCCAGGCTCTCCTGGGTAGTGCCAAGCAACAAGAGGCAATGGCAGAAACTGATGCAAAGTAAGTTCCACCTGAATATGAGAAATACTTTTCTTTCTGTGTGAGTGGCCACGCATTGGAACCGACTGTGGAGTCTCCCTCACCGGAGATATTCAAGAACCGTCTGGATGCAATCCTGCGCGATATGCTCTAGAATGACCGTCCCTGAGCACCCAAGCAGAGAGGTCGGAACACACGAACCTCTGCGGTCCCTTCCAACCTGGCCCATTCTGCCGTGCTGGGAGTCACCTGCCCTCCTGCGAGGCCC
>VZTB01003537.1:263-89680 GCA_013397245.1 Thryothorus ludovicianus
GCATCCCCTCGTTCCCCCAGTCTTGGAACTCCCATCCTCAGCATTCCCACATTCCCCAGTCTTGGAACGCTCATCCCCAGCTTTCCCACATTCCCCAGTCTTGGAGCTCCCATCCTCAGCGTTCCCACATTCCCCAGTCTTGGAACTTCCATCCCCTTTCCCTCAGAGCACCTTTTCCCCTTTGGACTCAAACTTCCCTGGATCTACATCACCTCCACCCCACTGCACCCTCTGCATTCCAGCACCTTTTGTCCCCCTGACAATCCCTCGGGTACTCCCGTTCCCTGTATCCCGGTGCCTGCCACCCCTCGCTGCCCAACCCCATTTTTTTGAGCTTTCCTGTCTTTTGGCTGAGGTTTCACTGCTGCTTTTAAATCTGTCTGGCCGTTCTCGGGGTGCGAACTACGAAATACAAAAAGTGAAAGCAAAACTCGATCCCTGAGCAGAAGCCTAAGGAAAACAAAGGATTTGCTGACCTTCCCCCGTCCCTTTCCTGCCTCCAGCTGGAGCTGAAATCCATTTCCCTTTCCCCAGGCCCTCGATTCCTTGTACTTCACCGGCTTTGCAGAGACCAACAGGACGTTTGTGGTCGCCCGCCTGGCCAGGCGCCCCGCTGGCCTCTGCGAGATGTGGCTCTTCCTGAGGCTGCAGGGCACAGGCGAGTTCCAAGTGAGTGCTGGCTGTGGGGGGATGCTCAGGAGCAGTGCTTAACTCCTTTCTTGAACCTCTGAGGGGATCCCAGCCCAAAATTTCTGTTCTCTGCATCCTCACACCAGTCAGATGCCAGTGCTGTGTCTAAAGGTGGTGGTAGAGCTGGTCAGAATTCAGGGAATGTCCCTTTTTCTGCAGGAGCTGACACTCATTCCCCTTTCCCATAATCTGCACAAAACAGAATAGTTTCTGAAAAGTGGCTTATTAAATCCCCCAGGAAGAATTTGAGCATCCAGTCTTTCCAATTTCCAATTTCTTTTCCAATTTCCAGGTGCAGCATATGGTTAATGAGTTCCATTTTCTGCTTATGGTTGGTTTTCCCCCCTTTTTTAATTTTAATGGTATAAAAACCATTTGGAATTGCTTCTTTAAAAGAGAAGGGAAAGCTTTTAAGGAATTTTATGCACATCTGCTTCATTCTTGCTGAAAAGAAAGCTTAATCAGATATTATTAATCAGATTTTTGCCTGCAGATTTTCTTTTTTTTGTTAAGAGCTGGCTACATACTAAAGAAGGAGAGAAGACCTGACATAAATCCCTTTGCACTCAAGTCTCTCTATGTTCACAAATCTCGTTCACTCAGTAGCCATGACCAGAAAAAGCACGAGAAATCCTATTTGGAGAATATACTAAAAAAAAAAAAAAAAGAAGAGAGGATTGATGTGCATTATTTTGGGTTTTTTAGTAATATTTAGTATAACAAGACTGCTTTGTGGCATCCTCACAATTGAATTATGCAAATGTTTTCCTGAAATGTTTCCTCTCTTTAGCACCCACAGCATCCCAACATGATGGTGAGAGATGAATCCACAGACATCTGGAGTGGAGGAGGACTCACTATGGAATATTTGGAGCCCCAAATGTGCTGGAAGATAAGTTTTGATGGATTACTCAGGTATTGAAACATTCCCTAATTTCATTTATCTACATTCAAAACCAAGGCTTTTTTCAGCACTATCTGGAAATATATTTAATTTATTTTAAATTTAACCAGCTTGAACCAAAAGCTGTTTGGGAAGTAAGACACTTTGACTTTCAAGGAATGAAAATATATCTGGTGGTGTACAGTACTATAGATTCTTCAATTCCACCCAATTCCAAATATGTAAGAAATATTTTGTTGTTTGTTTAGGAGTGACATAAAATTATAGTGCTTTGCCTTGCAGGAAAGGATCCTACAGACAGCAGTGGAGTGAAGAGGAAGGAGAACTTGTAGCAGTTAAATTCTCTTTGCAGTAAGTTTTTCATCATTGCTTTGGGATGTACAGTAAGCTCAGGGCTCATTTAAAATGGCCAAAATCAGAATTTTCCAATAAAATACAAAGATTGCTTCTGTCTAAGCAGCAAGTGCACAACTTGGCCTAGTATGAGCTGAATGCTAATAATCTTCTTTTTCCTCTCTCTTTTTCTAGCTGGGAGAACTCCACAGATGTTTTTAACTTTAATGTTGACAGTAACCCCAGCACATTTGCTCGTGCTTTGGCCCAGGAGCCGTGGACCATCGAGCTCTTCCAAAGGATTAAAAAGTGAGGGGCAAGATTAATGCCTTCAGGAGTTAATAATAATTATTTCTGCAGTTCTTTTCAAGGTCTGAGGTGTGTCATAGATTTTGGAAGGCAGGTTTAATTTGAAGTGCTCTAATAAAGGACGTGGCTCCTGGTTTCAATGCCACCCCTGCACACAGATGGGATCTTCCTGATATCTGAGGGGAGCCTTCAGCAGCAGGAATATTTCTTATTCTCCTTTTTTCATTGATTTAGGCAGCTTCCAAAGTCAATGGGCTAGGAATTGCTAAGAAAAGGAAAACAAATGTGTGAAGAAGGAGCTGAAGTGGCTGTTTTAAACACCATACAAGCTCTGGAGAGCTGAAAATATGAGACTCAATGTTGTGCTGTCTAAATAGAAGCAGAAATTGTGTCTATCAATAATGTGTGGGTTTTGGTGATACCTGCTGGGTTCTAAGCAGCAGCTGTTTGGCAGCCCAGCATTTCTTCAAACAAAGGGTGATTTTATAATCTGTCAGGGTGAGAATTTGCTGCTGTTTCATTCTCAGGTGTCTCATTATGTAGCAGCAACTGGGAAATGTAGAAGTGACGTGTAAAATCTGGGATAGCCATGGTGCAGGTGCTCTGGAATTTCCTTCATTTTGGGAGATAAATCCATCAGATTGGCATTGAGGAGACCTGGAGGTCCAGTGTGCTGATCCACTCCTTCCTTTCTTCCTTCCAGACAAAGGGAACAGCATTTCCGACACGAGCAGTGGGGCCAGGCTGTTGGAGAGATTGAAATGGAAAATTATGGGAAAACTGAACTTTCCCTCAAAGGCATTCGGAGCCACTCCTATGGTAACAGCCCTGGAAAGAATTCCCTCCCTTGGGAATACCTTCACTGCAGCTGGCACTGGCAGGGCAGTGAAATTCAGAATTATCTGTTGAAATAACCAGGTCCATACCTGGGCATGAAGTTAAAACATTCCAGAGGAAAAAGCATCACTGTTTTGGGGACATACATTGCTTACCACATTGTCCATTACTGGATATTTCTTTATCCAAAAAAAGAATTACTGTGAAGTCAGGCACTGTTAGTTCCCATTTCCCTGGAATGCTGAAACTCCAGGTTGGGGGATTTTGTTCTTTTTTTTGCAGGTGTCCGGAACTGGGCTGAGATTTTCCGTTATGTCATGATTTTGGCACACTTTGAAGTAGGTATTAACCTGGCGATGTGCTGTTTAACCAGGACATTTTTCTGGGCTTTTCAGGCATATTTAAGTATCCAGAAATAAAGATTTGGGAGCATCCCTGGTGTACAGTGAGAAGTGCTCACTGGTGGCACCATTAGCCCAGATCAGTGCTGGGAGCAGCTCTGGAAAGCAGAGCTGTGTGTGCAAAAACTGAAATTTTGCTACACTGACTGAAGCAAAACTTGTTTGATAACTTAAAACAGTTTGTTTGGGCTTTTTCAAGACAAATTAGGCAGGCAGCTTTACAGGAGAGATTCTCAGCTGCTGCAAGTACCCAGCACTCCATGGAGCTGCTGCAGTGCTGGCTCCCATTAATGGCAAACCTGAGGTGTCTGAGGCATCCTAAGCCTTCGTGACAGCAGTCTGCAAATATTTCTGCCTGTGCTGAGCCATAATTCTCTGCTCTGCTGTGGCTGCTGGGAGCACAGAGCCCCAGGGACATGCTGAGGGCTGGCCCTGCCAGCTGCCAGCCAAGCCCAGCAGATGCTCCTGAAAAGACATTTCCTTTGCCAAGCCAGGCGTAAATCAAAACCCTCTATTACAGGCAGCATTACGGGGGTTTAGAATTCAGAATAAAAGTTCTTTTCCCAGCCTGGAAGATCCCACTCCTGTGTAAATCCTGATTTATCACGTGCCTTTTACTAAGACTGAGCTTTGGCACCTTAATGCGTGTAACAAAGCTCTCCCTGTTCTTCAGTTTTTCAAGACTCAAAGTGACTGTGGCTGGTCTGCCCCTAATTAAAAGCCAGCTGACTTCATTAAGAAGTTTATTGCAGATTGAGGTTTGGAGTCCTCTTACCCTGAGTGTCTGTACATTTATAGCATCAGAGGAGGCTTCAATTTGCCTCAGAGCAGCCTAAGTGGAGCATGAAGAGGCCAGACCTAAGGATGGAAGAGAAATTAATAAAACCAGGAGATTCCAGTTCCTTCTTAACATTTCCCCTTTCTGCTGCTCCTCTATCTGCTGCTCCCAGACATAGAAGAGAAGTCTGGTCAAAGCACACCAGTTTTGTACTTTTTGCAGGCTGTGTTTCCCTCCTATGTCCTCTTGCTGTGGACTTTCTGTTGTTCCCATTGTCCTTAATTTGTCCTGCGTGGGTTTGGTTTAAATTCCTGGATTTGTTTGCAGCCGGATTTTCATGGAAGATGTAGCAAGAGGATTTTAAAGTATGAAGCCAAAGCACATTGCATAAGCTGAGTTCTAACCAGTTCTTGGTCCAGAAATGAATCTGCACAACTTTGGCAGCTTTTTCTCTCTCTTGCAGGATGGGACTGCAGCACATTTAACAGTTATTAACATGCCAGCTACCACAACTCAGTAAGTGACCAAAGAGCTTTATGTTGCTAAAAACTCTCATCTTAGAGGTGGCAAAAGCTGCTCTGCAGGACACCTGTGTGCAGATTCTTGCTTTGAACCTGTACAGCCCAATTTCCATCCACAGCCTCAAGCTCCCTGCTCCCAGTTTTTCATTTGCAGTTGGTCACCAGGACAGTTTCACCTTCCCCTGCCTCCTTTCCCTTCAGCTGCTGAGGGCTGCTGGAGCTGCCTGTCTGGATGATTTAGAGGTGCAAACTGGGCACTTCCAGCTGTTTGAGAAGGTGTTTCTGACCAGTCTGCATTCCACAGGGAGCCCTGCCTTGCTGCCTGGTGTTCTCTGCATCCAGAGGATTAAAGACCAATGTCCATGGCCCCAAGGATGCTCCAAGCCCCATCCAACCTGGCCTCGGACATTTCCAGGGATGGGGCAGCCAAGCTTCTCTGAGAAACCTCTGCTAGGGCTTCACCACCCTCCCAGGGAAGAATTCCTTCCCAATATCCCATCTAACCCTGCCTCTGACAGTGGGAACCCCCTTATCCTGGCACTCCAGACCCTTTCCCAAAGTCTCTCTCCATCTCTCTTGGAAGTCCCCAGAGCCTTCACTTCTCCAGGCAGAAGAGTCTGAATTCTCTCTGCCATTGTTCTGGTGCATTTGAGCTTTGCTTGAGCTTCACAGCTGCTCCATTCCTCTCCCCTTCAGCCTCCCTGTAGGTTATGTGTTTTTTCCTGATGGGAGGAAGGCTGGCATTGAGTGGTCCAACGCCTCCCTGGCTGAGCTGGCTGAGGATGGGGTTATCCAGGATGAGTATGGAGTCAGCTTTACTGCTGGTAAGCTCAACACAGTCCAGCTACATCTGTCTGCATTTCCTGGCATGCACTTCCTTTAGTGGGGGAAAGACTGTTCAGTGAGATTCTGTGTGATCCTGGGGCATGAATCACCTTACACCCTGAGAAATTTACTGAGAACCATAAAATCATGGCTTGGGTTGGAAGGGACTTGAAGATCCTCTGGTTCCAACCCCACTGCCATGGGCACTTCCCTGCTTAAATTGAATTTTAGGTGCTGTCTGTCCTGGGTGAAATGTGTCCACTGCAGGATCAGGGCCACAGGTTCCAGAGGGAGAGTTACAGAGTCTGTTTGTGGTGACTGTCACTTGTGCCAATGCACATAAAATAGTGATTTCCACTTTTTTGGGGTGTCAAAGCATCTTTTATGATGTGGATTCAACTGGAAATATTGTTGATTTACTTGATTTACAAAGCAGACAGAACTATCACTCTTCAGAAAAGCATAAAGAAAACCCATACACAAAAATAATAGATATTGGGATTTTTTTGAGATAAAATACTACTGGAAGTTGCTGACATTGTTCTGTTTTTACTCTTCTCTAAGGTGGTGAGAGATTTGATATTTCTGCAGCTCTGGATAAGCAGGCCTGTCCCGTGGTGTACAATGGCCTGACAGGGAGTGGAGTTTTCCACGAGTGCATTGCAAATTTCCAACTCAATGGCTTAACACCAGGCTGGGGCCTGGTTGAGTTTTATTACAGGTAAATTAATGACAGGCAAGAAGAGATAAAAAAACCCCATCCTCCTGTATTGACTTGTATGGTTACAGCTCCATAGATATTTGAACCATAAATGCACTGATTGTTTTTTACCCAATGTAAAAAAAATGTGCTCATTTAGTGCTTAATGTGTTTATTAAGTTGACAAGCACTCTGTCTGTTATTTGAAAAGGGATAATTGCACAAACACTTCAGGGCTGCAGCAATTTGTTTGTTATATAGGTTTATGTGGCTTTTATAGAGGTCTCTGTATAGGTTTATGAGTTGTAGGGTGCTCCATTCTGGAAATTTTCTTATTTAGAAAACCATTCCCTTAAAGAAATAAAGAGTCCTCACCCCAAACAGAGGCAGTTTACAGGGTGAAACTTGCTCACTCAAGGATTTGTGTGGACAGGATGTATTTGAACAGATAAATGTTCAGAAAATCCCCACAGGAATGGCTCTGTTAGGGGCAAAATTATATCCACAAAGAATGTGCTTCCCTTCTCAGGGAAGAGCTGTTCCTCCTGCCACGTGATTGTCACCCTTTCCCTGGAGCCTTTCCCACATGGAGTCTTTGATCTCATGAAAGAAAAGGGCAGATTTTCTTATTTACATTCTGTTTGCTTTTTAAAATAAACACAAATCCTTGGCTGCCAGAGGAAATGCCGTAGCTGACTTCCAGGAGATGGAGAGCTCAGCTCCTTCCGAAAACCAGACAATTAAAGTACATAAAACAGGCAAAAGTACAAAATACCTGCTGCCTGAGCTTGCACCTGCAGCTGCTGCCAGGTCCCTGCTCCCTCCCTTCTCGGGCTGTCCAGACCTGCCCGGTGGAGGAAATGACCCAGCAGGGAAATCCTGGGATGAAACCCAAACCGGGCACGTCCCGCAAGCCCGGCCAGCTCTGGAGCTGCCCCAGGGAGGCTTCATTTGCCAGTGCTGCCCCAATTCCTATCGTATCTGCTCCCAAATCAAGCCCAGGGGAGAGATGGAAGGGTGGGGGTGTTGTTCTTCCTCCTTGCCACCAGACACCGACTCAGCATCGCTGCTCTCCCCGCAGGGACGAGGCCGCCCAGCCGGTTCCAAATCTGCAGCTCGGCTCCAAAATGGAAGGACCTGACCCTGCCACCGATGCCTCTCCCCCGTGATCATCTACAAGCTCATCCCAGCAACGTTAGCAAGCAGCAGCTTTCCAAAAAAATATAATTCCCTGCAAAAGCCAGGTCTGGTTTGAGTGTAGAAGTCACCACAGGATGCTGGGGAGGTCAAGGGTGTGAAAGGATTTGGAGAGAAATGAGTTTTTATTAATGCAGCTTTCAGTGGTTGCTAACCAGGGTGGTCTGGAGGCAATTTGAAGGAAGTCTGATTGCAGGAGGAGTGCACTGGTGGGGGATCACTCCATGCTCTGTCCTTTGGTGTTTTTCCTGAACTTCCAGCTGCTCCACACCGTGACGACCAGCACCTCAGGCTACGTGGATCACTGACCCAATTTAGCAGCTCCTCTCTGCTCTCAGATTTGTTTTTGAAGTAAAACCTGTGTGTTTCTGAACTCTCTGGTTGTTGCAGTCATTACAATGTGGTAAAAACTTGCTACAGGAAAACTGCTCTGATTTGATGGTTTTGTCTGTGACAAAAAAAAACAAACAACAAAAAACAAACCACTTCATGTTTTTCATGTGGAAAACATGAAGTGGCATCTAAATGAGAGGTCCTCTAGGAATGGTATTAATGGCCACTGAAATAAGTACAAACATGATTTTCCCTTGTCTGAAGGAAAGCCAGGGTCTGGTAATCCAGTTTAGAAAGGGATCTGAATTCCTCATCATTCCCTTGTAGGTGCCTTATGAACCACAACAGTCAGTGGCCCAAGGTAACCTACAGGGTGTTCCCTACAGGGATGCACCCTGCCATTAATTACTGAAAATTAAACATACTTGAAATATGTAAAAAAAAAAAAAAAAAAAAAGAGTTAAGTGGAAAGGGTAGAGAGGAGAAATTAAGGAAATATATCTTTTAATTGGAATAGTACCACCATTGTCTTTCAGAAAATAGTGAAATCTGGGTTCACATCTTTCTGTTTTTATAATCTCTTCTTAGACTGACAGTGGAGGAGATTTTAATAGAATTTAAGGAAGAATTTTTCCTTTCTGAGGCAGTTCTTACTGCTACAACAACTTTATGCAGAATGGGTGCATGAATATAAAATGACTCCCCCTGCATTTATGACATGCATGTCCCAATTTGGGATGTGCCACTGAACATGGTGTGCTGTAACTGGCTGATTTTCGCAGCACCCTCCTGCAGCTGGGAGAGATTCCCCTTCCCTAATTAATTCCCTAATTAACTCCCTAATTTCTAACCTCATCCCTGTTCTGCACCCCAACAGGTGCAGGTGCTGTGCCCCCTCCTTCCATCCCAAACCACCTCTGGATGAGCCCAGCTGATTTCTGAGCACATTTCTTTCGGGATAGGCACTGACCCAGAGCTTTGGATTTTGGCTGGACCTCTATAAACACTTCTCCAGTTACAGTGGTATTAAGAGCCACATTTTTGTGAGCCTTGCATAAACCCAAAGATGTCTTAAATCTGTCTGTGCTCTCATGGTCTCGAGGTGCTGAAACAGGGAGCTTCTAAATTACTCCAGACAATGGCACTCTGACAGGAGGCAAGGCCTTGTGCCTCTTTTTACACCTCAGAAATCAGTCAAATAGGTAATTTTAGAAAGGTTAGGAAAATAACCATGTTATACATCACAGTTTGTTCCTATTAAGTGTGTGGCTTGTTTTGCTATGATCTCAGGAACATCTGTTCCTTTTTTTTCTGTGGAGCTCTTGTCAACTCTTTCCCTTTCACTTATTTCTTCAAGGCTAAAACATTAAGGTTTGGAAGGTGGAAGACAGGCACGTAATAAAACAAGGTTTGGAGGTGTCAGAGCCTGTAGATGATGAGAAAAATTGTTAATTATGACTCTGGAACCATAGTTTGAGAAATTGCTGTAAAAAAATACCATATCCAGGCCAAAAATTTAAAAAAAAAAATCCCATCAAGGAAGGGATTGCTCTGGCTATTTCCTAATCCCAGAAACTGGGTGTAGAAGTAGGGAAAAGGCAGATGTCCCCCCAAATTATTGGAAGTTCGTGTTGCTGCAGTGGAGGAGGCAGAGATGAAGCCTCCATCATTCCCCTTTTGTCCTCTACTTGTTTCTTTTGGTACCAATGGGTGGAGAATTAGATCCTGAGCTCAGTTGGGAAAAGTTCAAGCAGGGTACAGCAAATGATTAATAAAGTTTGGAGCTGGCAGGTTTATTTGCCAGGTGATGAACTACTGGTAGGGTTATTTCAGCTCCAAGGACCGAAAAAATTGACTGTCGGGGGTTTTCTCCCTGGATTTCAAATTATTTTATAGCAAGCCTGTGTCCAGGACACATGGAATAACTTATTTAATTTAAAATAAATCTCCCAAGCCCCACGCTTTGACCATATGAAGTGGTCCTTCACTTGTGGCTCCTTTCTCGGTGGAAAAATCCATCTTGGGAAGTGCTTCTGCAGCCCAAAAGCATTCATCTGAGCCAAAAAAGCAATAAATGGAGGCGAGCCCTGGCCAGAAGTGAAATGCAGCATGTGATCTGCGTGGAGGGGGGCAGCTGGAGCCTCGTTGGGATGAGCTGCTCTCCCAGCATCTGGGAGCAGGGAACACCTGTAATTCCTGCTGCTGTCACGGCAAAATGCTCCCACCAAACCCTTGCACATCCCCCTGGAGCTCCCTGCATGCTGAATTTTAGGATTCAGGCCTTGGAAAGAGGTCATTTAAAGGCTGTCAGCCCCAAACTGAGCATTTCCCATCAATCTGCCCCTGGCTACTGATGTCTGGAATGGTAAATATTTTACTGTGCTTATTTATTCCCCTTCCTTCTTGCAATTTTTCATGTGTTCATAGCACAGCTATAAGGGCCATTTGCAGTGACATTGTATTTCACTGGCAAGAAAGAAAGAAAGGAAGAAAGAAAGTCTTTTTTTTTCTGTTTGGATTTATGTTGTAGCTTTACAGTTGGTGAAGCAAAGCGTAGCCCAGGGAGCTCTGCCATTTATCAACAGAAATGCACTGTATGGCCAAATTATCTCTGCAAAGCAACTGATTGTTTCAAAAGTGGACTTTTCCCTCCATAAGGACGTGCTCAGCAGCCAAATAACTCAAAGACATTCCAGAGTGACTGATAACTACTCACTCCCTTCTCCCATTTACTGGAACCCCAACTCCCTCACATCTGCCATAAAAACTCGAATTGCTCTTCCCTAAAATGTGACTTTTTTATTGTTGCTCTCCCAACAACCTCCGAGCTCAGGTGTCTGAAGCAAAGTCTCCAAAGGGATCTGTCCTGGGGGGGTTTTGGTTCCCCCCTTCTGAGGTATTTTCCTCTCCTCATTAAAGCTGTAATTAGTCACCGCATTGATTTTTGCTTTTCTTCAGCATAAAAAAATTTTTTTTAAACCATAGTGCAAGTGAAGTTCATTCTAATCTGGCCATAAAATTTTATGAGAGGTGTAAATCAAAGGGAGGAGTGGCAGCAAATGCTCTGGACCAGTTCAGCCCTGCTGAGGCTCCCTCAGTGGAGTTAAATCCCTCCAGGAGCAATTAGCCTAACGAGATGTTTGGTCCTCTTGTAAATAATGTCCCTGATGGAGGCATCTGGAGGTGTCTGCTCTGTGCAGGAGAGACTTTCCAAATGTGCTGAGTGGTGAATGACCTTTTTTTCCCTTCATCCACAGCGTGTGGGTGGAGATGCAGATCTGCCCTGTCCCAGCATGTCACGTTTTTATCCTGTTTTCCAGGAAAGATAAAGAAGGGAAAGTGGGAGTCACAATCCCAGGCGGAATTCCTCTTACAGTTCTTGGTAGCTGAGCATGGGACTGAAGTTCTGATCCCAGAAATGGCCCTGGGCACAATAAACTGGGGAGGGTTCATGGCTGAAGCCCCTTGGGGCATGAGAGGCTGGCAAGGGACTTCTGGCTGCTGTAGGTGTTAGAAATGGGTTTGGAGAAGGAGATGGCTCAGTTTTCTCCTCCTGCAAAACACCACAAATTATGCACCCTTGATACCTTTTGAATAACCTTTTATAACCTCCAAATCTCCCTTTGGGATTTAGCCCAGGAAATTCCATTGTTTGTCGCTTTTGTTGTCACTCCTAAATGTTCTTTGAGAGAGGGCTAGGTAATTGGTTGATAAAGAAGAAAAAAAATTAATTATAAAATCAGGTTTAAGAATATTTCATAGTGTTTTGCAGAGGTGAGGAGTGGGAAAATCTGAGGTTACACAATGGGCTGTGCTGCTGGTTGTCTTTACTAAAGCATCCAGATCCCAGAGTTTCCTTTCCCACTCTTGTTCCTGCTGTTATTCTAAGGCTTCTCCCAAATGTTTATAAGCTGATAAAACCATAATGCCAGGAATGTTTTCCTTCCTCTATTGCATTAACAAAATAAGTGACTTTGCAGATATAGCCTTGTTTACCCTGCTCTCCACACCAAAACAATAGTTGTGAATAAATGTCATAATTCCTGGAGAGGTGAGAAAAGAAGATTTTCTCTGCCTAAATGCTGATGCAAGAGCTCTGCATCTCTGTGTAGATGAGAAATGTTCTGCTCTGCTGTCACACTGCTGCCACACCCCTGCAGGTGTGGTGACAGCAGGGCTGGCATAATGCTCAGCCCAAAAATCTGAGAATAAATCCCAGCAGACATTGCTGAGCCCTTGTGCAGCCCCTGTGCCTTCAGTTTGAGCTTTTATAATTTTTTGATTCTGGGCTGTTTTGGTGGGTAGTTTCGGGTTCCATATTCAGTGCTACTGAGCTCTCTGCACAGAGCAGGGAGACAAAACAATTCCTTCTCCAGCTTGGGAACAAGGACAACTTTCAGGCCCAAGAACAAAACCAATGGTGAAGGGAGAAGGAAAAACCAAGGAGGATGGAGCTTCATAAGCTGGAGCTGTAATTGAACAATGAACTCCAAGGTGCTGATGGAGCAGAACTCATCAAAGTGTGAGGCCTCCTGAATGAGCATCCATTTTGTGACCATTTTGGGGCATCTTAGGTGTGGTCCAGTTGGGCTCTTGTGTCGCCCAGGTGTGCCCAGTGAGGCCTTTTAATAAATATCTACTTTTCCCTCTTGCTCTGGCTGGTTTCTGTTCCAGCTCAGCCTCCAGAAACCATCACCACTGCTGAGCAATCCACACTTGGACAGGGCAGGCAGCTCCTGATGACACAGGCTGCACTCCCATCAGGGCAGAGCAGCCACACAAAATGCTTTTCATGATGCAGGAGGAGGATTTTAACTGATCTCTTCAGAGATTTTCCCAAAGCCATAAATATGCTCCTCCTGATGTGCACTCAGAGGAGCCGTGAGCTGTGTGAGGCTTTCAGAACAAACAGCAGCACAGAGGAGCTCTGGGCATGGGGAAAAGCCTTGAGCCATCACAGCCAATTACACTAAACTCCCAAATACATAAAGCATTTCATCAAGGGAGATCAAAGTGCCTTTCATGGGAAGGAAGAGCTATGATCTGCCTTTTACCCACGGGAAAGCTCTGGGGAAGAGGCTGTCTGGCCAATTCTATAGCAGCATTCTTCAGCTGTTAACCCCAGAGTTTGCTCTCTGCTCCTCGCAGCCTCTCCGGGGCTCTGCCCAGACCTACAGCAGCTTTTTGGGGTGGGACACAGAGCAGGCAAGGTGAAAAAAGGGGGGAAAGTCTGCAAAAAACCCAAAATACGGTGAAATCTGTAAATGGAACCTGGCAGCACCCACTGTAGGTACTGGGTGTGATGCTCCATGTAAATATTGTGCAACCACCCCCAGTAAAATGGTTAAACTGTGACTGCAGAAAATGATGTTGGATGTGTTGGCCTATGAAGAATCCTCAGTTTTAATGCACATTATGAATGTGCCATAATGATAATCCCAAGGTTTTTCCTGCCAGTCAGATTGGCTTTGGGTTTCACAGTCACGACTGGATCAGCTCGGCTAGAATTGAATGGATATTTAGAGGAGCACTTTGTTCTTGGATAATTTGGCATTCTGGGGAATGATGGTTTTGCTGTCTCTCCCCTTTCAGGAACCTGGGATGGTTTTGCTGTCTCTCCCCTTTCAGGAACCTGGGATGGTTTTGCTGTCTCTCCCCTTTCAGGAATCCAGGATGGTTTTGCTGTCTCTCCCCTTTCAGGAATCCAGGATGGTTTTGTTGTCTCTCCCCTTTCAGGAATCCAGGATGATTTTGCTGTCTCTCCCCTTTCAGGAATCCAGGATGATTTTGCTGTCTCTCCCCTTCCAGCCTCCCCAGACCGCCGCTTCCAATTTCTCATCCCCAATATTTCCGGAGGGTGTTTCCGCCAGGACCTCTCCTCTCAGATTTGTTTCCCCTGTCTGATCCACAGCCCCCCCAGTTTGTTTGATCTCCCAGGGCCGGCGTTTCCAGCAGCTCCCTGGGGCTCCATGAAAGGGGAGTGAGGAAGAAGAGTTCACATGTGCTACACAGAAATCTCCATATTTTAAAGGGTATCCTGTATCCCCGCTGGAACATTTTTAATGGTCCACAAATCAGAAAAGAGGGGAAAAAAAAAAAGAAGGTTAAAGCCACACTTAAGGCATTCATTGTTCAAAGCCCAGATCCCTGGGACTGCTGGAGGCTCCACGGGGCAGGATCTGAGGAATTCTGTGCTGGGGTGGGCTCTGGGAGCCCCCTCACCCAGGGCTGGCTGGGGGTGCTGCTCTCAGGCACTTTCTGTTTGTTTTCCAGGGAAAAGTTTCCGTTTTTGGGATGAGAGGTAAGCAGGAAAATTTCCAAAGAAGAATCTGCCAAGGTGTTAGATATGGAGATTTATGCCCTGCTTGTGGCAGGGGATGGCTGAAATGTGTGTTAGAAGAGGTAAAAACTGATTTTATTCCTCTTTAAAGCTCCTTTTAAGCAGAATTCTGCTCTCCTCATGACATCCTTTGATGAGACTCAATACTCACCAAGACTGGCCAAGCCAAAGTGATGGCTGGGATTTTCAAAAGTGGTAAATCCAGAATTAACCCAGCATATTCCAGCTTTTGTCTTCCCTTCAGGCTCTCTATTCATTCCCTCTGCAATTCTCTAATCACTAACGCAGGGAAATGGAGAGTTCCAAAAATAAACTCTGCTTTTTCCTTTAGGTGAGCTGTTTAATCTTCTGCCTTAGTGTTTGGTGACAGGGCAGTGAGAGGAATCACCAGGAGCAGAGAAGGCTCCAGCTCTCCAGCAAGGAGATGTTTTTTCAGGCAATGCTGTGCAAAGCCTGGATTTACTCTTACCTGGACTCAAAAGTGCAATTTCTGAGACTGAAGAACCAATTGCCACAAGAATATTGGGACTGGCCAACAATTTGCAGCTTATTGTTTAGACAAGGAACATAAACTTGTGAAATTGTGAGAGTGGATCCTCCAAAGATTTCTCCAAGTGTGCCCATTATCAGCTACAAATACTTCCAGACTTTCAGAAAGTCTTCTTGGAGTGTGATTTACTTATAAAAGTGTTTGCTCTGTAAACATCTGGCAATTCTTGTGCTTCTTGGCCAGTAACCGACTTAAACAGAAATATTGTTAATTATGTAACCAAAATGGCATTTCATTTGATTTCTGATGGTTCTGAGTAGAAATGTAATTTCTATTGGGTTGCTCTCTTCTCCTAGGTAACGAGTGATGGGACGAGAGGAAATGGCATTGGGTGATGCCTGAAGTTTGAGCTTTTGTATTTTTAGATTCTGGGCTGTTTTAGTGGGCAGTTTTAGGTTCCATATTCAGTGCTACTGAGCTCTCTGCACAGAGCAGGGAGACAAAACAATTCCTGCTCCAGCTNCTTTTAATAAATCCCTGCTTTATCCTTTTAATAAATCCCTGCTTTATCCTTCTGCTCTGGCTGCTCTCTGTTCCAGATCAGCCTCCAGAAAGGATCAGGGTAAGGGATGATCACAAGGAAGAATTCCTTTTCCCTCTGGGATGAACAAGCAGTAGAATTCCAAAATCCCAGAATCAGTGAGGCTGCTCTTTGCCATGGGCTAATGTGGATTTTTTTTTGCCCTCCTCCTCCTCCTCCAGCTGAGGAAGCCCAAAATGTGCTGAATCCAGAGGGGACAGCCCAATAAGTTGGTGAGGGGACACGAAATTCCAAACATTTGTCTCATTTCAAGGCAGGAATTCAAGGAAATATCCTGTGATTATCAGGGCTCTAGAGACCTCTCGTGGACAAACACGTTTGTTTCCTTCATGTGACATGTTTGTTTTAGGGCTAAAGTTTATTTATTTCCAATAATGTATAATATAATAATAATAATTATACTAATATTTATAATAATTATAATATAATCAAATAGTATCATTATTTACATGTTATTTATTATTGATGTTTTTATTATTATAATATTTTATTATATATTTTTTCATTATTATATTCCATGGTGATACAAAGGTAGATTCTACTCCTACAGTGATGATCAAGCAAATAACATCTTAAATATTTTCCCACTTTCCCCCTTTGCCTTGTCGTCAATGGATATTTTTTGGGGACTTTTGCATTCTGGAGTGGGGTTTGGCTGTGAAAAAATCATTTCAGTTCACATTGGGTTTGGATTTTTTTACTATTTTGACTTATCAGACAATAAAAGTGCTAGAAAATGAAGAATTAAATTAGCAGAGCTACATTTCATTCCTATTTATTTATTGTACTTATTTCAAATTATTTGGAATGTGATGTTTTTTCCTCATCTGAAAAACTTATCAAGATTCATCAATTTATTGACTCTTATCCCCCTCAATTTCAATCCCTATTTTTTGGCACAAAGCAGAAAATTTCCACCAACCAGAGACAAATCTGAAATTTGCTCAGCATTTCTGGGGCTGATGGGGGGAGTTCAATGGTTGAAACCCAACACCCTTAAACAAGAAATAAATCAACGACTGAACACTTATTTATTGATAAAAAAACTCCGATTTTTTCCCTGTTAACCTGGCTGGGCCCAGACCCCGGGGGGTGACTCCTATGAGATGAGATTTATCCCCAAATCCCCTGTCTGTAGCCATCTGCCAGTGCAGGGATAAATTGCTTTTTCCACAGAGATTATTCGATTTTTTCCACCATCCGCCTCATTTTCCAGCTCCATCCTTTCCTCTCTTGCCTGAGTTATTGGTGGTCCTTGATGTTCTCACTTAACAAAAAGCATAAGGGGAAATTTCTGTTTATTTCACAGCCCTGGCTTTGCATGAAAGTGCCGTAAAATTAAAGGCAGACAAAGAATTTAATATTAAGGAGAGGTAATTAAGGAGTTGCTCTGTGCTTATCTGCAGCCCCTGTGAGCAGCCCACTGGGTGCAAGGCAAAGGCAATTTTTCTTTTTAATATTGCAATAACTCTAAGCTCTTTTAAGAGAAAATCCACCGACCATTTGGGACAAAAAGCTACATTTCAAAAATAAATTAAAATCTTGGCAGGCAGGGCTTGATTTCACAGGAAAATTTCAACGTGTCCGAGTGCTGCAAACCAAACATATTTCCCCCTTTGAATTTTTTCAAGGGGAAAAAAAAATTCCTTTTTAATTCTTCTCTGCCCTTTTTCAGCAGGATAAAGGTCTGGCAATATTTTTTAATTATTCTTTATAGCTTTGGTTGTCGGTGCAAAGATGGAATGTTGGAATTGGGGAGAGAAGGATGAAGATGTTTGAGTTCAGGGTGAGCTCTTCTTTTCCCAAACTGTGCTAAGAATTCTTTATATCCTATATAATACTTTACATACTGTGCAGATCTGAAGTGGATTTTAAAGGAATTTTTCTGTCATCAGCTGGTTGCCCTGCTCAACTCCAAGACAGGCATAATTCTTATACTTTTAAAATAAAATTTTAAAATTTTAATAAACTAGTCTTTATTTGATTCTGGTCTTGGTGCTGTCTGCAAACTGGAATCTCACAATAAAAGTCTTTTTCAGGAGAAGTGTGGCAGCGGTGGATTTTAATTTGATTTTTTTCCCTTTTTTTCCCCTTCCTTTCATCCAATGCTGGCTCCCAGCTGTATCCAGACCAAACACAGATCTGGAATCCCAAATCCTGCCCCCATTTTGCTCTCTCTCTCATTCCAGTTTGACGACCCACCAGGAAGTTCGAGGCTCCGTATTATTTTTTCGTGGTACATCTTATCGGCCAATTAATGTTTGAATTTAAACCTACAAGCGCCTATCTCTCTGTTCACAGTTATTCTGCCTGATACCAAACAATTCCTTGCTCCCAGGCTCCAGGAATCGACGTTATCACCACTCCTGGAGTATCTTATTTGCTTTGTGATAGGAGCGCTGAGCGCATTCTGAAATTCTCTTTTTTTTTGGGGTTGGATTTCCATGTGCCACCCTGCAAAGCAGAGTGNTCATGCTGAACTTACACGTTCTTTCATCTGCCCCTAAATGAGACCTGGCTGCTGCCCTGAGCTTTGATTTTGGAGGATTTTCTCCTCCCCATGTATAATTTAATTTATTTATTTATTTTTTAATTATTATTATTTAGTAGAACAAGTCTCTGTTGTTGGGTTTATTTTTTTCTCAGAGAGCTTTAGTGCTGGATTCAGAGGATGAAATCCTGGGCAGGTGTAAATCAACGTGGAGCTGGCCTCCCTCAGACAAGGGCTGAGCTCATGGTGTTTAATCTTGGTGAATTTGTACTCTGGAAAACATGAAATGATGTCCTCCCCCGCATAAACAGATCCTGGGAGTGCTGAACACATTGAAAGAGGATAATTTTCACATTTCTTTTTTTTTTTTTTTTTCAGCATTGCCCTTCAGCNAACTATGCTAGGAAAGCTTTATATCCTATATAATACTTTACATACTGTGCAGATCTGAAGTGGATTTTAAAGGAATTTTTCTGTCATCAGCTGGTTGCCCTGCTCAACTCCAAGACAGGCATAATTCTTATACTTTTAAAATAAAATTTTAAAATTTTAATAAACTAGTCTTTATTTGATTCTGGTCTTGGTGCTGTCTGCAAACTGGAATCTCACAATAAAAGTCTTTTTCAGGAGAAGTGTGGCAGCGGTGGATTTTAATTTGATTTTTTTCCCTTTTTTTCCCCTTCCTTTCATCCAATGCTGGCTCCCAGCTGTATCCAGACCAAACACAGATCTGGAATCCCAAATCCTGCCCCCATTTTGCTCTCTCTCTCATTCCAGTTTGACGACCCACCAGGAAGTTCGAGGCTCCGTATTATTTTTTCGTGGTACATCTTATCGGCCAATTAATGTTTGAATTTAAACCTACAAGCGCCTATCTCTCTGTTCACAGTTATTCTGCCTGATACCAAACAATTCCTTGCTCCCAGGCTCCAGGAATCGACGTTATCACCACTCCTGGAGTATCTTATTTGCTTTGTGATAGGAGCGCTGAGCGCATTCTGAAATTCTCTTTTTTTTTGGGGTTGGATTTCCATGTGCCACCCTGCAAAGCAGAGTGAGCTCAGCAGGCGATTTTCCTGTTGTTAAGCCCTAGACCCTAATCTGGAGGAAACAAACCCAGCTCCTCTTATTTTCAACCAGAGATAAGATTTGCGAGGTTATTAATCACGGGCTGGAACGGCCGCGCTGGGAATTGAAAACGATCAAGGGTTTGATATAAAACTTGTCAACATTTATTCCAGAGACGGACCATCCGTCCAGCGGGAGCCTCAGAGAGTCATTTTGTGTCTGGTGGATGATAAAGGGACATTTAAGTGCATAAACAGCCATGACATCATGCTGAACTTACACGTTCTTTCATCTGCCCCTAAATGAGACCTGGCTGCTGCCCTGAGCTTTGATTTTGGAGGATTTTCTCCTCCCCACGTATCATTTAATTTATTTACTCTTTTTTTTTTTTTTAATTATTATTATTTAGTAGAACAAGTCTCTGTTGTTGGGTTTATTTTTTTCTCAGAGAGCTTTAGTGCTGGATTCAGAGGATGAAATCCTGGGCAGGTGTAAATCAACGTGGAGCTGGCCTCCCTCAGACAAGGGCTGAGCTCATGGTGTTTAATCTTGGTGAATTTGTACTCTGGAAAACATGAAATGATGTCCTCCCCCGCATAAACAGATCCTGGGAGTGCTGAACACATTGAAAGAGGATAATTTTCACATTTCTTTTTTTTTTTTTTTTTCAGCATTGCCCTTCAGCTATTAAACCTATTTCATGGGTGACTGATACACAGGGCAACCCAACCCACGGACAATTAATGGCAGAGATAACTAAAAAAGGAGATTATTTTCTTTTTGCTGTAGCTGCCATGAGCACTACGAGTGCCCAACAGCCTTTAGCTGGAAGAGCTTTCTGTGTGTGGTTTAACACCACTTTTAATTTGGCAAAATAGGTTTAAAATAAATACCCCATGAAAATTTCCCAGTGACCATTTGGTGCAGGAATAAACTGCCAACATGGCTTGGAAAGGATAAGATAAATATATACCTATCTAAAATATATAAAATAAATATATTTTAGATATCAGGTCCTCTCCTGATGGGAAAAGACCCCTTGCAGGATGCCACAGTGCAATTCCAGCCTCCGTGGGACACCCCATTCCCTGCCAAGGGCTGGGATAAGATCACAGAGTGTAATAAACCTCTCCAGGCCCTTCCAAGGGATAAAAGATGGGAAGCAAAGTGTTTTAAGTACAGCCAGATTGCTGTCCTAGGCTGGGGAGAAGGAAGAAAGAGCTGCTGAGGCTGGTGCCTGGAGAAGTGGTCACTGATCCGGGTAGGATTTTGTTTGGCATCGAGAAATCAGGAGACTGAAAAATGTTGATTTTTGTGCCTGGTGGTGCTGCAGCCCTGAGCTGGCACCTCTGGGGCTGCAGATGCCAAAAGGCAAAGATGTGGCAGAAGTGAAAGGAAGAAACTGAGATAAGAGTCCAGCAGAAGGACAAAGATTTCTCTCGTCCCTCTCTGTGATTCCTCACTCCAAGGGAAGAAAGCTCAGGAAGATTTCTGGAGAAATGATGGATTTTCCCTTGTGTGCACAGAGGTTGTTGTTAGAGCACAGAGGAGCAGTGTTCTCGCATCAAAGGTGTCAGGGTGGGTTTTTTTGTTTCTACTGAAAATTCATAAAGGAAAAATAAAACAGATTTTTTTTTTTTAAATCCTCTATCTAAAAAATTATCTCTGAGCACCAGTGTGTATTTATTAACACTGGTTAAATTGCTGTACTCCACCCCTACTCCTAACAGGTTTTGTGTCACTTCTAAGTAGAAACTTCTTCAGAAATCACCCTTCAAATCCTTCAGAGCAAAGGATTGTCTCCCTTTTCCATTTTTTTCCTGGATAAACCAAACTGTTTTCCATTGCACTCGTGAACATCCAGTCCCTCTTCCCTGCACACCCCTACAATGGCAGAATGTTCTCGTAAAGTCAGGAAATATCCCCAGTCTTTACAAATTTTAAATACCAGAAAAACCATTGAAAGGAGAAGGAAGAAAGTTGCATTGAAAATGGGATTTCCTGGGGACATTTCTCTGTTTTCCAAGAGATGGATGCTCAAATCCTCCAAGATCACAGCCAGGGAAGTCCTTGTGAGGGAGTGTTTGGCTGGAATTGTGACAGCTTTGGGCTGGTCCTTAGCAAAACCCCAAAACCCCAAAACTCCAAAACCCCAAAACACTTTTCCCACACCTCAGAGGGGTTTGGGAGCCTGCCCTGAGCTCTGCCCCGGGCCAGGTTCGTGCAGGTGTAAAACAGGAGTGCAGAACCCTGGCAGAACTCTTCCCTGAACTCGGAATATCCAGGGCAGGCATCCCCCCTCAGCCACCAGCTGAGCTTTTCCTGAATTGTTTTCCTCTCTGTTACTTGGAAGGAGACTTTTCCATGAGCTGGCTGCTTCTGAATTCCCTGGTGGCCACGAGGAGTGAAATGTCTGTAGTGTGGATAACATTTCTTTGGAATAGGAGTGATTTGTCTGAATAAAGCATCTACAAATAGGCTTTATCAAAATCCACTCAAGTGTGTTTTAAGGGATAAGCTTCTATGTGGGAAGAGACATTTGTTGAGCTTTCTCTCTTAGTGTTTTAATCTTTTTCTCTGGAATGTGCATATAATTTTGTAATTCACAATTATTTTAATACAAGAAGTGGTTTGATTACTGGCTAAAAGCTGATGTAAAACTCTCCACTCTCTGTTAGGGAAAGGTTGGCTGTTTATGCAATTCCAAATTCTCCCTTCTAAAATAAAATTTACAGCCTCCTGAAATGGCTCCCACAGACCTCCCAGGCTTTGATTTCCCTCAGAGTTTCTGAAATGCCTCTCGACCCCCAGACTGGGAACAGCCTGGAATAATTACACCTGATGGGAGGTGTTAATGCCTCTGACACTGCCTGCCACTCATCTCCACCCCCGGGAGAAATTTATGTGCCAAGTGCCCGGTGTTTTACTGCCAAGGGAATCCTTCCCACTCCTCCCAGGGATTGCCCTCCACGCCGTGGATCTGCTTGTTCATTTATCACTGCAGTTGCTCAGGTCACACTGATTTCCAGGAGGAGAATGCTGATTTCTGCCAGGCAGAGTGGCTCTGGGATTTATTTTTCCAGGTGGCTGCGGGAGAGGTTGGTTCTGCACCTCGTGGTGATGAACGCAGCAATTTCCCCATCAGCCTCTGACAGCTTTAACTCTTCTGGGTGATGCTGAGAGGATTTAAACACCCAAACACCCACAGTTATCTGCAGCCAGCACACTGATCCAGCAGCACTGATACTCAAAGCAGAAGTGCTGAGTGAGGACTGAGTGACAAGCAACAAAAAAAAAGAGTCATGGAACGGGAGGAGCAACCCCTCACACCTTTGAGGGAAAGTTTTGGCCCATCCAGCAGCATCTGCAGCCCACGTTTATCACCCTGGAGTGTTTGGGGATGGAGTCTCCAGGAGCCTGCCTGGCCTCAGGACAGCTGAGGAGGACACATGGGGAACAGGAGCAGGGCTGGAGGGTAAATACAGCAAAATGAGTGTTTGTCACCTTCCACAACAGCTTCACCAACTCTCCAGTTCCTTGGAGCCATCGGGTTTTGGCCACTAGCTTAAAGAAACCTTTGTCAATGGGCATGTTCTGCTCTCCAGGTTATTTTTCTCTTTTTTCCCTTTAATAGGGAATTTTCTTGGGATTTAATCATGCCAGTGTCTGCTGCTCATGTACCATGAGTAACCCAAACCATATTTTTGTAGTCTATTTCCAGAACCTTAGACTAAATTTGAGGCTAAAAAACCTTCAGAACAAGTATTTCATAGCTCTTGCTTTTAAATTAATCAGAAGTGAGGAAAGGGAAGATCAGCCGAAAGCTGTTTTCACCTTGGTTCAGAGAACTTTGAAGAGTTGTGCTAAACCAGTTGAGTTCTTTAATAATGTTTTCAGCTGCTCCATCAAATATCCTGGCTAAACAGGGAAATGGCCAGACCTTTGAACTCTTTTTTTATCTCCTCATCACTCACATCTGCACAGGCCTCTCTCCTAATAATGATCCAGAACAGAAAGGCAGGAGACACAGTTCCCACCTGAGCCTGCCAGACCTCAGCTGATCCCAAAAACCCTGGGAATGCTCCCCCATCTAGGCAGAACCTCGGGTTTCATTTTCATTGATTCCTTGGCTGGGTGTAAACCCTGAGGGTCTCCCTTGGCTCAGGCCCTGCAGAGGCTGTGGCACAGAGGGAACCTCCCTGTAAACCAAAAACCAGGGGGTTTGTGTGAAAAAATGAGATTTATCCTTGGTATAATTCATCTCCCCTTGCAGTGCAAGTGCTGCTGAAATTTGGTGGCTTTGAAGTCTGATTAAGGGGAGGAGAGGAGGTCAATATCTGGGATAAAACATTGACCAAAGAGTGGTTCCTCCTGGGCTGGGAATGAAAAAGTGATGGGTGAGCTGAGAAACAACTCTTTTTGGACAGGGGACACCCAAGGGGGTCACACAGATCCGAGAAATCTCCAGAACTGTGCAGGAAGGTTGGGTAAAAACCCACAGCATCCCAGTGCCCACCTTCCACCCCCACCTGGCATCACACGACCTGTGAGCCTTCCTGCGGGAAGGAGACACAAAATGGCCCAAAATTAGAGAGCCTTTCTCAAAGTTCACATTCCCATGCTGAAGTTGGGAGATTTGAGGTCCCTTTTGGGCACGTGGGACCTGGAGTGCTGATGGAAAACCAGGTGATGTCTGAATGTGGCTGAGGGTGGGGCCTGAATCTTTGTGTTTAATACAGGATAATAATCATCTCCTGTGGGACACGGGCCAGCAGGGCTGAGCTGAGAGCAGCAGCCCCATTTCCCCTGGCAGATGAAAAGCCCTTTCTGTAACCTCAGCAACACCCCCTGCCAAAAGCTTTGTTTTACACGGTGCTGGAGATGCTGCCCATTAAACAGCAATTAGTCCTCGCTGGATCCAGAGCCTGCCCTCTCTCCCAGATGGCCACTTATTAAGATATTTATGGTTAATATGAATTTCCCCTGCCATAAATCAGCAGCCTTTATACCTGCAGGGAAGTCAGGGCAATCAGCGACCCCGCTCAGCCGGGCCGGGCCGCCAGCGCTGCCTTGTAAAATAAAGGTTGTAACAACTTCTCCTGGTCGTAAAAACAACAGGAGAGGGGAAAATCCCAGCGCTGGGATCTGATAACGGGCTGTAATCAAGCGCTGGCACATCCTCCTGGAGGAGGCTGGCAAATGGAAAGTTACAGGGATTCTCTGGGATTTGTGGACAAGGAGGCAGAGCCTGCAGGGATTCGAGGGTGGGAGGGTGGAGGAGAAGGGACCTGGAGCCTGAGATGAGAAGGACCACAGGCACAGAGTGGTTTGGCTTGGAATGAGCCTTAAAGCTCATCCCATTTCATCTCTGCCATGGGCAGGGACACCTTCCACGATCCCAGGGGGATCCAAGCCCTGTCCACCCTGTCCAGCAGCCCCTGCTGCCCTGGGCACCCTGTGCCAGAGCCTGCCCACCCTCACAGCCAGGAATTCCTTCCAAAATTCCCAGCCAGCCCTGCCCTCTGGCAGTGGGAAGCCATTCCCTGTGTCCTGTCCCTCCATCCCTTGTCCCCAGTCCCTCTCCAGCTCCCTGGAGCCCCTTCAGGGCTCTGAGATCTCTCCAGAGCCTTCTCCAGGCTGGACACCCCCAGCTCTCCCAGGCTGCCACTGCACATTGGCCTTTGTGTGTAGAGCAGTTGGGAGCAATGTGAAAATATTCCCAGTATTTCTGCCTTTGGGGCCAGTCTCGTTTGTCCCCCGTGAGTTTGGTGTGATCCAAAAATAACGATATCAATGCTGGCAGATTCCAACCACGGATCTCCAAACCAGGGAAATCACTCTCCCTTTCCCCCTGCTTTTAAGCTAGTGGGGAAATATTTCCTCTATAAATAAGGTGAAGTGATATTTTCTAAAATGCCTGAATTGACAGATGTCACATCCTCCCCTCTGCAGGTGTGCAGCTCCCAAGAAGGATTTTTTTCCCCCCCTCTCTATGAGACACTCACCTGCCTGCCTCAAGCTGCATTTCTCTGCCTCTGGTCCTTCCTCATGCCTTAAATCCCAGAACAAGGGATTTCACTGCATCTCACACAACAACAACGTGACTTTTGAGCACTGCTGAAGACATCTCACCCTCTCTGCATTCCCCAGGGCACCTTCCTGTGTTCCACAGAGGAAAATCCAGACCTGCACAATATCCTTGCCTTTTCACCAGCGACTTTCCATTGACACCAGTAGGTTTAATGTCCTGCTAACATTTGGATAATTTCTTCCAGGAGGAGTTTACAGCTTCTTTAGCACCTTTGGAGTAACACATCCTGATCAGAGAGTTAATGCAATGATGAAGGGATAGAAAAATCAGCTTTCAAGGTAAAATCAGTAGGTTTTAAGCAGTAAAATCAGCTTTTCTGAGTACTCAGGAGCTGCTAAAATATATCAGTAGATGGCACCATTTTATACTGTATGAGGCCCCAGGACAGGTCGGGAGGAGCAGTAAAGCTCAGGAGATGGTGTGAACACAATTTCCTTCCTCCATGCAAAAACGCTCCACCAGGATCAGAGCAGGAGAGGTGAGGGCTTTGCTCTCTGTGATTTCCTCTCTTCCCTTTCCTTGCGCTGAGGTTTAAGGATGATCTCTGCCATTTATGGTTCTGGGGATGCTAAGGCAGAGATGCCTCCATGTGTTTATTAAATATCTGGAGCCAACCCTGCTCAGAAAATAATTCTACACTCCAAACCACAGCCTGTGGTGTCATTTGCTCCCCAAAAATTGCTCAGTTGGGGTGACACTTTCATTCCTCTGAGCCCAGTTGGAGTGACTGAGAGCAGCTTTCCTTTCAGCTGGGCAGGATTTGGAGGTTTCTCCAATGTAAAATGGCTCTGGGTGTTTTAGACCTTGGCATAAATCACTCTGTTATTAATTCAGTGTTGTAACCTCACTTGGGCAAACTGGAGGAGGATCCAAAATTGCAAATTGGGGCAAAATGTGACTTTTCTGGTATGTGTTGTAAATCACACTCTGCCTCCCCAGCCTAATTCCATGACTCCTGCCAGAACGCCAGGATAATCCTCCAAAAATCCACGAGGATTTTGGCACCTCCAGACTCTGGGGGCATGGGAGCAGAGTTTGGCCACTGTCTGTCTGTCTGTCTGTCCCCAGGAGCTGCTGCCACCACCATGGTGCTGGATGCAGCCAAAGGATGCCAGGGGTGTGTGACCAAAGGCACCCAAGGGACCAACTCTGCTGTTTGTTGCTCTTTCTTCTGAGTTGGCCAGGATTTATTTTGGGGGCTTTAAAGGTCAGAGAGTTCAAAGTTCAGAAATGCTCATCAGACTGAGTGTATATTTTGCCTTTAAGTAAAAGAAGAAAATAAAAAAGAATCTGTCCTTTACTGCTAAATCCCTCATATCAGGAATTCCTCTCATCCTCTGACAGTGATCTTTTTATTCCCTTCAGTAATTGATTTTTTGCCTCTCCCCAGAGCCTCCCTTGTTTTGATTGTTCTCATTTATTACTTTTCTTTTCACTTGGCACCACGGCGAGTGTTCTCCTCTGCCCCTTCAAGCCTGTATTGTCTGGTTTTCTGTGCTCAAACCAAACCAAAGTCGTGCCTGAGGAGCGGTGAAACCTCTTGGGTGTTTGCTCAGCAGAAACACCAAACTGTGCCCATGGACACCCAAGCGATTTCCCCCTCTCTGCCCTCCTGCCTGCTCCCTTTCTGTTGCTGATGCAATGCTGGGTTTGTTAAAAAGCCCTGACTGCTCTGCTGTTTTTATCTGGAGGAACATCTAAATCACTTTGGAGTCTGCTGGCTGAACTCAGAAAATAAATAGCAGCGAGCTCAGTAGTAGCAGTGAGTTATGGCTGTGTCCAGCAGCTGCACTCACGGCCACCCCTCCACCAGCACAGGGGGCCTTCAATCCAGCCCTCAAGAATTCCAGCAGTGTTCCCAACACTGGGAGTGGGCTGTTGTGTCAGCTGCACAGGTAAAGGTCTGCTCAGGCAGCTTTTGCTGCTGGGATGGGGTGACAGGGGCGGGCAGAGGTCCCTGATGGGGGAGAGGTGCTCAGACCTCACCAGAGAGCCCCAGGATCACTGAGGTTGGAGAAGAACTCCAGGATCATCGAGTCCACCCTGTGGCTCATCCCCACCTTGTCCCCCAGCCTGAGTGCCACGTCCAGGCCTTCCTGGGACACCTCCAGGGATGGGGACCCCAAACCTCCCTGGGCAGCCCCTGCCAAGGCAGATCAGATGAAGAAAATCATCCACGCTCGTGAAAACCTCCAGGGAGCTGTTAAATCCCAAAATAAAGCAGACAGTGAACCATGGGGCTTCATGAGAAGAGGAAAGCTGAGCCATGATCTGAATTTCTCTCCCTGCCTCTCTGTGTGTCAGGAGACAAAACAGGCTGGAGAGGGACTTGGGACAAGGGATGGAGTGCCAGGCAAGGGGGAATGGCTTCAAACTGCCAGAGGGAAGAGTTAGATGGGATTTTGGGAGGGAATTGCTCCCTGGGAGGGTGGGCAGGCCCTGGCACAGGTGCCCAGAGCTACCCCTGGATCCCTGGCAGTGCCCAGGGCCAGGCTGGGCAGGGCTTGGATCCACCTGGGACAGTGGGAGGTGTCCCTGCCCGTGGACTGGGATGATCTTTAATGTCCTTCCCAACCCAGCCCAGCCCGTTCTGGGATTCTGTGCTTCCATACAGATGCAAATTCTGTACACATATCATTAATTCTGTAGCATAAAGTGAACACAACAAAGGCTTTTTCTCACTACATCCGTCCACACAGGTCATATAAAAACAGAAATGATCTCTCTGCCAGCACATCCTCTACATTATAAATCATTCTCTACGTGATAGAACTTTGGTGTAACCTATATTTGTATTATATATTGTGCCAAAATGTCCTAATGACATCTGGGATTTAAGGAAATTACTCTTTTTTCACTTCTTTTTACTGATCAAAACCCCTTAGTTTTTAGTTCTCTGTATTCTAAATATAATAATAATATAATAATCCCTGAGCAGTAATGGCTTATTATTTTTTTTAATGTTCTAAATGCAAAAATTCTACTAAGATATAAAATATTCTGTTGTTGTTTGGTTGGGTTTTTTGCTTTTGTTTTATTTTTTAATCCAGTGTAGCACCATGACTCAGTCCTGCTCTCAACTTCTAACAAAGCTCACAGTTTAAGGTTCATTAAGGTTTTTTATTACAACCTCATAAAAGTATTTACAATATTTCATTATATTTTAAACCAAAAGCACTAAGAGAAAATGCCTGAAATAAAAATGCCCATAATTTTCCTGTTGCCTTGTCACTGTCTGAAAACCTTATCAGAGCTCCTCGTTACTTTAATGGTGTAGGATTAAGGGTAATGAAGAAACATTTAAGGTTCTGCAAATCACTTTGATTTCATTGTATAATGTAGCAGCACTTCTCTGTGATTTACTGCCCACTTGTTTGAAATAGCCTGTGGGATTTATCAGTCTTGGAGGAAACTCTGTTTCCTTGAACAATTAGCTCAGACTAAAGTTGTGCAACTCTTTTTTTTTTTATTATTATTATCAGTTTTTTAAAAAAAGCGTTTGTGGGTAGGAAATAATGAACTCTCCACTGAGTCCTACCTTGATGTTTAGTGGGAGAGAGAAGAATATTTTTATTGCGAATTTTCTTGCAAAAATTTTAATTTTCCAGCTATTTTCTGCTTTTTTTTAAACATTGAAGGTCATTGTTCATTATTAAATTGGTTTTTCATCTATATTTTGGATAATTTTCATTTCTGCATTTCTCTTCTCATTTTTTATTTGGTTTTCAGCTCAGCTCTTTTTGTTTCCCTCATTGCCCACAGGGATTTCTGTTTCCTCACACAGTGGGGTGTTTTGGAAGGTAAAAAATTATTTCCACATAAACCACTTGCACTCCAACAGAGAAATAACACTTTTAATTATTACAATTCTCATAAAACAAAACTCAAAAAACCCAAATAACTCCAAAATCACCCATATAAAAAAAAATAAAAATCTAAAATGGTGTCATTTTCATGACAATTAGTGCTGATCTCCCAGCTTTTCCTGGTCATTAAAAAGTCATTTATTTACCCATTTCTGCAGGAAGGATGTGATGGGAAAAAAACCCAAACCCACCTTTTCAGGCGGCTTCTTGGCTTAACTCCTCTCAGCTCAAGCCCTGGCACACGGATTTCTTCCACTTGGGATCCAAACCCTGCTCTGAACCTCGGGGAAGGTTCAGGAGCAGTTCAGGGCGTGTGGCAGCACGCAGGGCTTCAAATAAATCCTTGGCACCTGGTCTGAGATGTTTGAGAGTTCCCCAGAGCCCGCAGCCCCTTTGAGAGATTTAATAATCGAGGATTAGAACGGTGTATCTGTGGTTTGGCTTTCGGGGGAAGGTGAGGTTGGGTTTGTTAATTCCCTTTGATGAGTTTTTCCCGTGGTTTGCGCGAGATTGGAAAAATCCGGCGTCGGGTGGGAAAGCCTTTCTGGAAGCACAGCCTCGCTCCAGGGTCAGCTTTTCCCACTGGGATGAGCGGGAATTGGTCAGGAAAAACTGGGATTGTGCAAAATTCATACTGGGGGATATCCCCCAGCCTTAAAGGTTTGATCCACACGACGCCTCTGGAGCTGGGGATGGTGGAAAAGGGCACCAATAATCAGAAAATCATGGAATCTTTGAGGTTGGAAGAGACCTCCAGGATCATCAAACAGATACCACCATTCCCACTAAACTGTGTCACCAAGGGCCACTTCTACTCATTTTTTGAACATTTTCAGGGGCGGTGTCTCCAGCACTCCCCTGGGCAGCCTTTTCCGCTGCTCCACCCCTCTTTCAGTGATGAAATTGTTCTTTTATCCAACCTGAATCTCCACTGGCACAACTTGAGGCCATTTTCCGTTATCTTTGGAGATCCAGGCATGTGTTTGAAGCCTGGAAAGAGGTGAATATTGCCCATAAGGCAGGAGTGAATATTGTTAATAAGGAAAGTTGAATACTGTTAGTAAGGCAGGTGTATCCTAAGAGGCACAAGAACTTTGGTTTGGGCTGGCCATGGCCCTTCCTGCTCCATTCTTTTAGGGCACAGCTCAGGTTGCAATTCCTCCCTCCCCAACTGTGCAAGGAAGGCATCCATCAGTGCTGTGGCTGCTCTAAATTCCCTAAATTCCAGTGGGAATTGGACCCAGCTGGTGACACTGAGGTGATGCCTGTCACCTGGCCAAGGTGCCACCAGGAACTCCCACCCAAAGCTTTCAGAGCCACTGCCCACAAAAGGCATTGCAGGACTCTCATGGCAAGTTTTTCCCTCAAAAAATAAGGAATATATGATCTCACATGCAGCCAGACCACTCTCAAAAGCATATAAACAGTGCCAGAGCTTACAGCCTGCACCAAGCTGAGCTTGGGAAGGCTGGGAGAGGTTTAATCCAGGTCTGCTGTTGGGAAGTCTCTTCCCTGGATTCACTGAGCTGGGATTAGTGTCTCTTAGTCTAAAGCTACTTGTTTTATTCATTTCCAATGGCTTCTTTTTAATATCCCATGTCTTGTAAGCAGAGAACAACATACCATAATATATCATGTGCTGTATAACACCAGCAGAATAATCCTATATTTCTACTGGGAGATTCCAATAGACTTAAGGAATCACTGAACAATTTTGGAGTGTAATCAGTGCTACCAAAACCCCTCTCCCAACATTTTTTCGGGGAGGGTGGGCAGGAGGAGGGGGAGATTTCGAGCTAATTCTTTCCATCTGGGCTTCATTTGCACATTATGTGGGAAAAGAAGAGATTAATCCACGGGAGGAATGAGCACACATTAATTTGCCATCTGGGGATGTAAACAGGAAGCCCAAAGCACTGAGCCTTAGTGGCTGCTTATTGCTTCAGTGAGGAAAGATGGGTTGATGCCGTGGGTCTTATGCTGAAAATATTTTAGTAATTTCTAATAAGATGTTATAAACAAATGTCAGTCCAAAGCTTTTCTGCAAAGGGGAAGAGAATATTGCCCTTGGATACAAGAGCAGCTGATAGGAGGGGAGAAATTATCCTTTGAATGAATTTGGCAAGAAAATCTCACTCGTTTGAGATTATTTTTCTTGAAGCTTGATTTTTTTCTTTTGTTAAATTTTCTTTGAATTGAGCATGTAAATGATTCCCTTGTTCAGCTTTCGAGCATCTGCTGCTGCTGCTCCTTTTAAAATTTAGTATTTGACCTCAAGGATTGACAATGCCTTTAAAGCATAAATTTAAGAATAATCCTTTTGTACTGTGATGGTTGAGTGAAAGAGGGATGATTTTCTCCCCTGGCCTTTTCTTTTTTGTTTCCCATGTAGTCATTAAGCCCAGCCTGGACCACCTCTGTGTGGTGTAACCCAGAGCTGACAGGATCCCATCTCTACTTCCCTGAAATGTATATCCCTGTCTTCCCTGAGCCTGTTCCTCTGGAGAGGTGGAAGCTGAGTGTTTAAACAGGGATGACACTGATCCTTCTTCCCCAAGACCCACAGCTCAACTCCCACCTTCCTCTCCCAGGCCAGGGGTGGCTGCTCCAGGTGTCCCATCACCTGCCCTTGCAGGATTCCAGCAATTCCCTGTGGCAGAGGCTCAGCAAGATCCTGCTGCTGCAACATCAGCACACAAAAATCATTTCCCTGAGGCTACAAAACCCCTGGATCGAGGGGGGGGTTTGCTCCCAGATTATCCAGAGGAGGATTTTTGTCTGTCTGGGCAGCAGCTGTCACTCTGAGGTTCACAGATATTCTCAGGGAGAAATGCTCCCAGGTCTCTGCTGACCATGGATTGTCCCGAGCCAGGAGTGTTTATTTGCTGTCCTGGCTTCCAGCCAGTGGTCAGGACTGAGGACAATAAATGTCAAGCCCTGGCATCCATCACTATTGCAAAGTTCATTTGAGAAATTAGGGCAGGTTGTTTTTATGTCTGGCTCCAGAAATGGCACAGCCCCTCTCAGCTGGGACCCCTCTATCCATCTCTTAGGGTCTGCTGTGGATGTGGGAGTTCCCATCCAGCGAGTTTGGCAGGGTGGGATGTTCCACAGGTGAGTGGGGCACCCCTTTTTTCCACCCCAAAAAGCCCCACATTTCTCCTTGCCCAGGAATCTCCTGCAGGGATATGTCTGGTGATGGTACAGTGAGAATTTCATTTTTAAGGACTCTGTGAGGTGACTCAGGACTGCTAGAAGATAACTCATTTAAACCTCAGAGCAGTCCCTTTCCTTGCCCATATCCCATATTATCCTCTATATTCATACTTTTTCAAGCACATCTGTGTATGTGTGTGTGTATGGACTCATCTACCATTAATTGTGGGGTTTTATAAATTTCCATTCCTCTCTAATGACTTTTTACAGGCAGTGCAATTACCAGTTCTTTTTATTGCCATTCTAATGACTTGAACATGCATACAAGAAAAGCATAGTCCAGCTAAAGAAATAGCTGCTGTAAAATTCTATATATATTTTCTCCACATAGCTTTAAATTAATCCATTTTTATTAGGGTGCTTGGCAAAAAATTAATCGGAAATTGAGTCCAAACAGAGCAGGATTTATTGCAGCTCCACAACCTGAAGAGTGACTTGATTGATTTAAACCATTTTTACAATAAAATAAAATAAAAATAAAGCAAGCAAATTATCCTGGCTTAAAAGCTGGAAAGTCATTCTCCCTTCTTGCGTTCTGCAATTTGAACCAGCTGAGACAGTGAACTCCAGCTTGGCTTTAGGATGAAAAAGGAGAGGTTTTGATGGGATATTGAGGAGAAATTCTTCCCTGTGAGGGTGGTGAGGCCCTGGCACAGGTGAGGCTGTGATGCCTCATCCCTGGAAGTGCCAAGGCCAGGTTGGAGGGGACTTGGAGGAACCTGGGATGGTAGAAGGTCTCCCTGCCCATGGCAGATGAGTTTTAAGGTCCTTTCAAACACAAACCATTCTGCCATTCCATGATTCTGTAGTTTGAGAGAGGAACTCAGCCAGAAGGGGTTTGGGAACTTGGATCTCAGCAGCTGATTGGACACCTGAGCTCCCCACAGAGCCCTGGGGACCTGTGGTGGATAAATCATGGGACAGAGCTGAGCTCCTCTGGGCAGCCTCTCCATCCACAAAGAACTGCGCTGATTTCAGTTTTGAAGGTGGTTTTTAATTAAACATGCAGGACAAGATGTAAATTCAGCCATAAGCACTTCAAGCCTCAAAGATTCTAAACTATTCCCTCCTCATCTCTTTAAATACGCCAGCATTTTGTGCCCCTTTATTTCTGCTTTTTTTTTGTGCAGAAAAGGAAATCTGGTGAGAGCAAGGAGAGCTGTGATGCCCTGTGAGATCCAGTGCCTGCCTGCACCCCTCTTGGTGAAAGGATCCCTTGCTGGAGGGTCTCAGTGGGTGCTGAGGGCTCCCAGCACCTCCCGTGCTCTTAATGAATCCTCAGCCCCTTCGGAGGAATGTTTTCCAAGACTCGTTTTACAGGCGCTAAATCAAAACCCAGAGAGTCGCCTTGGTGAGTTTTGATAAATGCTCTCGTACTATTTGTGTTCCTGTGGTGTTTAGCAGAGATCAGGGTCCTGTTGCAGAAGGTGCTGTGCAAAAATCTCTGAAGAGCTGACAGTGTAAACAGCCAGGGCAAAAATTTGGGGTATGGAAATACGGGGAGGTGATTTGCCAAAAATCCAGGGAGGCTGGAAGCAGCTCCCCTTCCCCATTGCTTTGGTCGTCCTGTGGTCCAGCTAAAGACAAGACTCAGCTGCCACAGGTGCAGCTGTGGCCAAAAGAATTCCTTGTTTTTAGGTGTTGACGTTAATGCTGTGCTCAGAGAAAACGAGGTCTGGCAATGCTGTTCAGAGTGAGCTGAAATTCGGGAGCCACAGAGCATATGGAAAAGGGTCCCCAGGGAGGTAAGTGGTGGAGTCACCACCCCTGGGAATGTTCAAAAAGTGAGGAGACACAGCACAGAGTGTTGTGGCTGAGTTGGCAGGGTGGTGATTGCTCTGAGGTTGGATCTTGGAGGTCTTTTCCAGCCTTAATGATTCCATGGTTCTACATTGACCTCTAGCAGAAGGAAAAAAGGGTTTGCAGCAGACTGGGAGTCACCCTGCTCATCACATCCCTCTGAACATCTCATTTTGGAAAATGCACTTCGAGATTACAACACTTTTCAACCATTTTATGGATTATTCAAACTGTGGAGAACTAGTTTCCACTAGTGAGCAGCTCTTGACCCAAAAAGCACTCACCAAATCTTTTTTTGCCCAAAAGCAACTGTCTGTCCCTTCTCTCTGTCCATAGCAGGGTGCCCTGGGCTGTCCCAAGCTGTCACTGCTGTCTCTCACAGCCCTGCAAGTCGTCACTCAGCCCTCCCTGGGGACTTGGTGTCCATAAAGGAACCCCAGATCATTTAGCAATGAGCAGGGGCTGACCCCAGTGAGCTCCCAGTGCAAATGTACCTCTGTCCATCCTGGTTTATAAATGATGTGTTTTCCTCCTTCCCCCAGTGCTGTCCATTGCCCTGGCCAGCGTGAACAAGACAAATGGCACCACAGCCCCGTGTCTCTGTCAGGGGACGGGAGCTGCAAATGCCTTCTCAGGGAGTCACTGCTGACCTCACTACTCACACAGACAGCTCTGACCCCAGAGCCAGCTCCCCCCGTGCTCCTATGCATTCCAAATCCCTGTATTTGCTTGGTTATTTTTCTTTATCTCCCTGCTTTTTCTCTGTTAACTTCTTCCACTGGCAGTGGCCATCACTCAGTGGTCACCCCAAGTCGTCCTGAATCGGAGCGTTGGCAGCACTTCACTTCTTAGTCAGCCAGCTCATGGGATCCTGGCAACCTTTTTCTCTCTATAAGGATAAGGTCCAAGCTGCTCTTTGATGTTGTCAAACCATGACTTCCACTGGTCTCCCCGCTGATTCCTTTGCTCTCTCTCTCCCCGGGAGTAAAAAGCCACAGGGAAGATCTGAGTGTTGTGTCAGGCACCAGGCCAACCTGGTTTCAGGCTTTGTTACTGTGTGGAGCAGACAGCCTGTCCAGCCCTGGATCTGTGTGAGGGATGCTTTAATCCTCTAAGAATGCTGTGCATTTCAGGTTGTTCCACCTATAGAGCCCATCCAGGCACCCTCTGCAAAGCCAGCCTTCCTGAAAAACGACGGAATAACAAAACTCGAAGTCAAGCACGCAGATCAAAGTTTGCCCAGAATTAATGTTTTATGGACTCAGAAACAGAGAGGACAAGGTGAAATCTGCCTTTCTGGTGGGATATTGATTTATTTCTGTTCCATTTGCCTCCTAAGGCTTGAAAAATGTGGACAAAAAGGAGTCATTCACCATGTCTGAGGCAAGGCGGGTGAAATTCTGGCCACCACTGAAGGCAATGGCAAGACTCCCATTGACTATGGTGGGGCCAACATTTCACCCCACGATTTCTCATGTTGCTTTATTTTATTGACCTTTCTCTTGAATACGAGCGAAATGCAAATATTTTTTTGCAGCACAAGTCTTTGTACTCTATGAACTCTGCTGGATCCAAAGCACTTCATATGTATATAAGAAAAACAGCTAAAGACGAAAGGGAGAGCAGTTAACTGTGCAAATAATGATCTCCACAATCTGTAAAAAACGGCCACGCTCAAAAAGAGATAGTGGTTGAAATGGTCAGGGTAAATAAAACAGGCTCAGGGCTAAATTTTGGACCACGAAGAGCATTCCCAAGCCTGCGTGGTACAGACCACACATCTTGGGAATGTGGATTGCCTCCGAGGCCACCTCAGCATGGCCCCATGGTGGCCATGAACTCCCAGACATTTTACTCCCATTTTCAAATCATGCTGATGTTCAAAGCCCAAGGAATCCAACAGCTCTGGTGTGAGACAATGGGTGATATTCCCAATATTCTGGCAAACTGTTCACAAGGGAAAAATAAGGATGTTTCTTTCTCTGTGGGTTCAGTATCCACATGGAATAAAAATAGCTGATTTCAAAGAAAAAGAATTGCCCTCTTTGCTTTCAATCAAAGCCTTTTTTTCATCCTTACAATGTTTTGGGATAACACCCTCTGTGATGCCAGTGTGAATCCAGGTAGTGCCACAATCAATGAAATTATAATTTTGTCTCCTTGTAGGAAAATGCAAACTGTCAAAGCTGGTTTTCACAACAATCTCACCTTTCCTGGTGCCTATCCCTTGCCTGCCAAATTGAGAATTTCACCACAAACCTTTCAACCAGCAGCATTCATTTTATCAAGGGCTGCATTGGATGGGAGATTCAGGCAGCAGGATTGGAAGAGAACTCCCAGCAGTGCCTCAGGCATTTGCAGATGGTTTGGATGGTTCAGTCAGTCCCCAAAACTGTAGAAGAATGTGCCTCTCAATAAAACAGTCCTGATTTTACTGCAAGCAGAGGCAAAAGAAGTCATGTAGAGTGACAAGGGCAGCTGTGGTGGGAAGGAAACAGAGCTCTTGAATCCCAAAGTGGAGATGGGGTTATAATCAAAACCTGATATGACACAGGAGTGAGGAATGCTGTGCCCAACTCATTTGGAAAGCTTGCCATCACTTCCAGAAGGAGAAAGCTTCTGTCATGCCAGCCTTCACCTTCACCTTCACCTTCACCTTCACCTTCACCTTCACCTTCACCTTCACCTTCACCTTCACCTTCACCTTCACCTTCACCTTCACCTTCACCTTCACCTTCACCTTCACCTTCACCTTCACCTTCACCTTCACCTTCACCTTCACCTTCACCTTCACCTTCACCTTCACCTTCACCTTCACCTTCACCTTCACCTTCACCTTCACCTTCACCTTCACCTTCACCTTCACCTTCACCTTCACCTTCACCTTCACCTTCACCTTCAGCTGCTGCCTGAGTGTTTTTCTCAGCCTGGTGTGGTGGAAGGTGTCCCTGCAGGGAGCTGAAACGAGATGATCTTTAAGGTCCCTTCCAACCCAAGGCATTCCACGATTCCATGATCCTTAAATCCACAGACAGACTCACTACTGCAGGGTGTAAAAACCAAGGGCCCTCCCGTGTGGTGCTGCTGTGAGGCCTTTCCTTTATAACCAAATAAAAACCAGGATAAGTTTTAAGTGCTCTGGGCTTACGTTCTCCCCCTCCATTTATTTTTGTTCCAGAATGTGCCTCTTTTATTAAGAACAAAAACACAACAAAGACATTTCCATCATCTCTGGGGCCATGTTCTGATGCCTCCTGGACCACCAGTGGTTCACAGACCACAGGGTGAGTAATGATGCACGAGAGCACAACGAGTCCTCTGCTCTGGCTGCCTCTGCCAAAGGAACTCTGTTTACACCAACGTGCTCGCCCGGGTTTTGTCAGACCCAGATTCTGCCTGACTTGAGTTATGGAGCTTCCACCACATCTTTGGGGAAAATTATTTCACTGTCTACCAGGTCTCTGGGGCTGGAGTGTGGATTCATGAAGCCCACGGTGTGTATTTAGTAAAAGAGCACTTTGAAATTAATAAGCTTGAGGAAATGAGGCCAAAATTCTGTCCTCAGCCTCCCCGGTGTGGTGCTTGTTAGAACGCTGAGGAGTTTGTTGAATGACAAGAGGAGGAGGATAGGGGGCTTCTACAGGGCTGGTGCATCACCAAATTTTGGGGCCTTTGGGAAAGCCTCTAACGTTAATCACCCCAGCTGGGAAACTGAATAAACCATCAAACCTTTGCTAAAAAGCCAGCTCTGCACTTAAATCGGTGTTATCACTTACATAAATAACAAACAAATCGTATGGTTTGGGCTCTATTTCCTGCCTGGAAGGAGTGTGAAGACTGATCACTCACAGAAAGTGAATTTTATACTATTTTTGCTTTATAGCAAGTGGTGGATTGGACTTGTGAACATGGATTGACAATATTGTTCTTTCTGCAAACGTTAGCGCTCACTGAAACATTTCAGACAAACATCCCATGAAGATTTAGTGGTCTCAGCTTGTTTGACTTGGAGTTAGACATGATTTTTAATTAGCCAATCTTCAGCAGTCCGTCAGAAAATGCAGCGAGCTGCCAATTTTCACACCTTAGCAAAAAAAAAAAAGAAAAAAATCCCAATAAAACTCTTAAGAAAAATGGCCTATCACTTGTGCTGCTAGGAAATTTCTGGAGTGTCCAAGGTTCTTCCCCATTCCCCCACACAAACACACATCCATCCATCCATCCATCCATCCATCCATCCATCCATCCATCCATCCATCCATCCATCATCCATCCATCCATCCATCCATCCATCCATCCATCCATCCATCCATCCATCCATCCATCCTTGCCCACACACTCATACACAACTACCCAAATCTCAATATATATAAGCTTAGACAGCCTAAACTAAGAACATTTTATTAATTTCCTACAATTTTCCATAGAAAGGGGAAGTTCCATGTAGTTAAATGAACCTCAGCCATTTAAAACAACTAATGTTAACCAGCATTTTAGTTGTTTAAATCAAAATACATACACTGGTGTTTTTTGTAACAAAAATCTATAGGGAAATGGAAAAAAATAGGGGCTGGATAAATGGTTCTGAAGTCTAAGCCATCAAAGAGCTGTTTAGGTCAAGCTTAGAAATTAAATAAGCGCAGTACAGCTGAGACTACACCCATCATTACTTTAAAGTCTTTAAAAACTGCAATTGCAAGTCCTAAAAGCATCAAAAGCCTTTTCTTTCCAAATTTTATCAATTTGGATTAATTATTGACCATTTTCTATAGCCCCCAAATCTCAGATGAGAGTGGCTTCCAGGAGGACACCAAACTACAGCTACTTCCAGGACCAGAATTAGTCAAAAATGTTGTTTTATGGACAATTAGGGATAAATTCTCCCCTGTGAGGGTGGGTAGGCCCTGGCACAGGGTGCCCAGAGCAGCTGTGGCTGCCCCTGGATCCCTGGAAGTGTCCAAGGCCAGGACAGGGCTTGGAGCACCCTGGGACAGTGGAAGGTGTCCCTGCCCATGGCAGGGGTTTGGAATGAGATCAGCTTTGAGGTCCCTTCCAACCCAAACCATTCCTTGATCCCATAAAATGGTAGAAATGGAGATGAAACAGCAAAATATGTGCTCTTAATGGTGTTGGCAGGCCCAGCCATGTCTCCATCTGAATTTTTGCTTGTGGTTCACATTTTTAGGAATGGTTCTGACTGCTTTTCCCTCTCTAATCATGGTCAGAGGCAAGGGAAAATATTGTTGCCTGTCAGCCACAGTGCTTGTTCAGCTTTGAGCCCCTGCACTTGGCTATGAGCAGCCTTTTGGGGTTTTTTGACACCTCATCAGAGCATCTGGTACAAGAAAGGGCAGTGGGGTTTAGCCCTGAAGACCTTTTTCAGCTGGTACAGAACCCCCAACCCAGGCAAATTCCAGCTCCCTTCAAGAGGCATTTTGGTGTCTTAAAGTCTAGGTGAGAAGTCCCAGATTTGGCCAATACTAATAAAATCAGAGAAATGTGAGTGGCTTCCTCAGCTCATGGTTTTCCTTAAAGGCACTACCAGATGCTGCCACGTTCTCTCATCTCCCTGGGCAGCCCAAGGAAATCTCCCAAGGATGTCAGTGGATGTCAGCCATGTCTGTTGGGGATTATTTGCATTCCTCAAGCCAGCACTCAGCCCATAAATCCCGACAAGAAAGGCTCTTCTTGTCGCCCTCATCTTTAAATTCCTCTTTAGGAAGGTTTTCACTCCTATCACGACCCATTAACTAAGCCATATGTAGGATCCTCCATCCAGAACCATTCCACTCCCAAAAACACAACTGCCAGGGAGAAATGAATATTTGGATTCACTCTTGTTTTCCTTTCTGGCTGTTTGTTTAACAGTGGAAGGATTATTGGAGATGTTATCTCAGGGAGAGTTCACTGGGGCATGTTCCTGTGGCAGTATTATTGCAAAGGCAGTCGCCTGGCTCTTCTCTTCAGCTAATAAAGGTGTGTTAAAAAGGAAAAAATTATCAAATGTGAGCTCACCCTAATTTCATTTGAATTTTTTTTAAAGTAAATATTCTATTTCTTACATCTTTTGTTTTCTTTTAAGTGTTTATGTGCTGCTTCTCCAGCCTAAAAACTTGAGGGGCTGGGAAAGGAACATTTGGGTGTCTGTTCTTCACAGTCTTGCACCTATGGAATTGTGTACAACCCAGGAATTCCCATATATTCACTGGGATGAAGCTCTCCAGCACCCCACTGCAAGCATGAATTACTTGCTAGCAGAAAGAAAATTATTTATAAATTGAGGGAAATGCCCAGATAGAACCAAACCATGATTTGCACCCCAGAAAAAAATGTCTTTCTGCAGCTCCAGTCTCCCTGGAGATTCCTGCCTGTTGAGGAGAGGGAAGACAAAATTTCAGTTGCAGATCTGATCTGATTTGCAGTCACTCCCATCTGCCATGGATTTTAAGGTGTTTTTGGGGTCTCTCAGATCTCCATCACAGCCTGGGCCAGCCATTCCAGCTCTTCCAGAAGGGATTGAGCCATGCAGTGAGGAAACATGGGATTATTCCTATCAACATCATCCAAACAACACACAACGAGCTTCACACAGACTCTGAGCAAGTCCTCAACATCCCTCTGGTGCAGATGAAGTTTAACTGTCCTTTTCCTGCCCCATTTCCAGCACTTCCCAGACTTCCTCACCCATTTCCAGGGTTTCCCCAGACTTTTCCTCCCCCATTTCCAGCGTTTTCCCAGACTTTTCCTCCCCCATTTCCAACATTTCCCCAAACTTCTCCTTCCCCCTTTCCAACATTTCCCAGACTTTTCCTCCCCCATTTCCAGCATTTACCAGACTTTTCCTCCCCCAGTTCCAGCGTTTTCCCGAACTGTTGGTAATTTTTGTGCATTGTTACCACTCAAGGACCGTGTTCTCTCTGCTGACCCCACTTGAACTCTCTTCCCCCGAGCCCGTGGCAGGTCCAGGAGGCGAGGGCTTGGTTTACAGCAACGAGCCCTCGGTGGGGCCACACCTTTGGACCACCCAGGAATGGCAGCGAGCCGTGGCACGGCTCGGATCTGGAGCCCACCTGTGCTCCTTGACCTGCCTTGGCTCCCCCTTCCTTTCTGCTCCCCTTCAGAGCCACCATGCCCCTCATAATTCAGCATTTAGAGACCTCATCTCTGTCCCTCCCTCCTTCCCTCTCCTCCCAAAATCAGTGGTGGGGTTGGCTTTATTTGCCTTCACTGGGAGTGCAGCTGGTGGGAGTGCAGCAGGCTGTGCTGGAAGCCATGGGAACTCCCGTGCCAATCTGCATCCTCCACGAGGCTGGCCCAGGATGTTTTCTGTTTTAATTTTTTATGTCTGCACCTAGCATTCCAGTTGGATGTGTTTTAAAGTAAACAGAGTCGATAAATAAAAAATGGTGCATTTCCCAGCCATCCCGGGATATTTCTGTTCCTCCCTCGTTGCCTGCCCCCCCTCCTAGTCCTTTACTGCTTTCACAGATACAACAATTAAATATTCAGCTGGTGGGACAGTTTTAAATCTTGCTCGGCTGATTCACCCCCAAATCCAGTTCCTGAACGGACTTCTTCTAAAAGAAGCAATGCCAGAGTGGGGACTTCGTGTTGTTGGGTGGAAAACCTCCTTATTCAGGACTTTTCACCTCAAATCAGTCCTCAGTCATCAGCAACCAAGGATGTTTTACTCTGACCTCGGGAGCCAAATCCTGGAGGCTTAACGAGGAGGATGGGAGCAGCAGCCGGCAGAGAGCCCGGGATTTCTTCTGGATCTGCGTGGTGGAAACGAGAGGGGAGGTGCCCACGTTCCAGGTGAAGGTGGAGGGGTGGGGATGGGTCTGTGTCCCCCAGCAGCTCTCCTGGTGCTCACCTTTCCTGGCCTTCTGCTCCACTGCGTGCTCCAAGGGAACTCGCCCTCATTTGAAGCACCAGCCTTTGATCCCAGGAGCCAAGGTCTTTATTAGTTTAAGGTGGTAATTAGCTGAAATTAGTAATGGAAAGATTTTTGAGCTTAATGAGCCCTTAAGAATTTGAAAAGTGCTGTTGGGTGTTTTGGTTTTTTTTAAATATAAATCCCTTTTTTTCTTATTTTGCGAAGCTGCTTTCTGTTCATCTCTCTCATTAAAGACTTCTGAGCTAAATGCTGGGGCTTGTATCTTGGGAAGCGTGTGGATTTTACAACCCAAAGACGAGGCATTCATCTGCACAGCCCATTCCTGTTTGTTTATTGTCCCAGCCATGGGATTTCTTGGCTCGGCAGCCATCAGAGCACAGGTTCCAGGTTTTCCAGGCTCTCACTGTGTGTCCCAGCTGTGCTCAGAGCCTGGCAGGTCCTGTTCTCCTCCAGCAGCCACCTTCCTTCCCTTAGAGCAAGCCCGGGGATCGTCAGGCCTTGGTGCTTTTCCAGAGGCTGTTAATTGGACCTGCAGGGCTCAGTCCTGCTCACTGGAGCCCAACACCTCGAGCTCTGTTGCAAATGCACAGCACATGCCAGCCTCACATCCCTNACAGAAGGAGCCCAACTCCTCGAGCTCCGTGCAGCTGCTCTGCCTCTTGCAAATGCAGAGCACATGCCAGCCTCACATCCCTGCGTGGGAAATAAGGGAATATTCCCAGCCTGGAGGATCTAAAAAGAAAAAAAAATATTTTTTTTCCAAAGAAAGTCTCATTCACAGGTTTTTTCCTGGCTATGAAGAAATTATTCCTACACAAAAATCGTGTTTGTGTCCAAACAGAGTTGTGGAAAGGGTGGGATGAGAAAGAAGCTCCCTCAAAGGCAGGCTGAATAAATGGAGAGTTTCTCACACCCTGACATCTGCTTCTGCCCAGAGTCCATCCATCCCTGCCCATGGCCAGGGAGTGCTTGGGGACAGGACCAACGAGGGGGAGGACAGGAACTCATTGCCTAAAGTGACCCTTGTGATGCAACGTGTCATAGCTCAGACTTGAGACATCCCAAAGCCACCAGAGAACCTCCAGAGGCTCCTGAGCTGCTTTGCCCACTTCTCCAGAGCGTTTCTGTAGCAGAGCTTCAAATTTTTTTTTCAGGCAGATGTGAAAATAGAAGAAGGAATTTGTGTTTTGTATTTCATCTGCTCCAAAGCAAAGGGCTCGCTCTGAGGCAGTGCAGAGGAGCTGCAGGTTTCTGCTGAATGAGGACTGAGCAAAACAGCCTCTCACCAGGCTCCTCAGTGCTCTGGGGAGCCTCCAGCATTGTTGGTGAAAGCAATCACCTCCTGCCTCTGTGCCTCCTTTGCATTTTCCCCTTTCGAGCAGTGGACACATCTCTTTTCTCTTTGTCTCCTTCAGCCAGGGTTTTCTGTGTCCCCACATTTCCAGCCTGTCCTTGGTCACAGGGTCATTAAAAGGCTCAAGCCACACCTGGCTGTTTGATGTTGTTTGGGATCTCCTCAGGAGTCCCCCTGGCCCCAGCAGCCACCCCCAAGGATCAGGGTCTCCCACAGATCCTGTATGGAACCTGTCAGCCCCTTGGAGATGCCTCAGATATTTGAGGATGTCTCGAGGCAATATAATCCACCCCAAAAGTTTGTGGCTGGGTCACTTGGTCAATCCTCCATCTCCCAGCTTGGATGGAACTCCTCAGCACTCAGGACCCTTTGGAAGCCTTGCACAACCTGCCAGCCTGCTTGGCCCCAAAATGCTGAGGGTTCCCAGCAAACTGAACAAGAAGGGGGTGGGAGGCAGGCACGGTGTTATCCCACAGCTGCAGCAGGCAGGTGAGCTCTCCACCAGCCTTTCACCAGGTAGAACGAGACCCCACAGATGATTTGGGAAGGCAGAGAGCAGAAGGCAGCAAACACACAGAAAGCCATTTGTCAGAAAACTGGGACACGCGTTGACTGAAAACATTTTGCAGCATTCACCGAGCCCTAATAGGAACTCACACATTCCTTGAAATGGGCCATTCATTATACAGCAGCTTGTAAAAAACAAGTCGAGTTGGTTTTTTTTTTTTCCCCCTTTTTTCCCCCCCAGCCCTTAAACATGAGATTTTTTAGCTCCAACCAGGACTTTACGAAGTTCACCTGGAGAAACTCCACCGAGGGCAGCGTGTGCCGGGGCACTTGCTCGGGGCCCTGGTGTTCATGGGCCCCTGGTGCCTGGGAGGCTGTGCCAAAGCTTTTATTAGCACTGAATTTCCATCCAGTCGGGAGGGACCTTTCCATTCGCTTCCCCAGCAGTGCGGGGCTGGCTCCACCTCAACATTTGCACCTTATAAAGTGTTGTCATGACCCGACTGGAGCAGTTTATACAAGGCCCTTCAAGATCCCCGGTAATGAAGAGTAAATAACCCAGGAAAGCTTTCTCTCACTTTGCAGCTTTCTTTCGGTCTCAAAAGAAATAAAACAACTTACTTAACAGCATTCTTTAATCTTTTGCACCAGTGGCCTCCTTTATAGGGTGTTATACAGAGCCAGTGTAAATCCAACCTCTGTAATGGGTCAGTGTTTCTCAACAGGTGATGGGTGGATACAGTGTAAGATCTATTTTTTCAATAAATGTCAGGCCAGAAAGCTTGCTGTTCATACACAGGCACCGTGAACATGTGGCTCTCTCACGCGCTCGCCCTCCCCTCTCCAGTACCCCTTTCCTAATTTTTTTAATCTTTTTTTATTTTCCAGCAGCCCACCAAGGTCTCTGATTCAAAGAAGGAAAGCAGTGAATGCCTATTCCCTGGTTGTAGAGCACAAGAGCTGCTGATCTGCCACGCTTTGGGCACAGCAGATGCCAAAAAAATAAAGAAGTCCCTTTTTTTCTGGAAAGAAATCCTTCCTCCTCCTCTCTTTTCATAGAAGGGATGTAAAATACTGATGGTGTCAGGAAAGTACAGTAGGCAGGATCCAAAAAGACTCCTTGTGTTGGACCAACCCTAGACCTGATCCTGAAGTTTTTAATTCTTCTTTTCCAAAGGTAAAATTCACTTTGGAGCCAGTAGAAAGCTCACCTGAGTAAGGATGATATTTGTGAGCCCACTGCCATCAAGTTTGCTGACCAACAATTTGCCTTTTTCAGCAAGGCCAAAGTTTAATGTCTCCTGTGCAGCAGTCCAGGAAACTTATCATAGCTGCAAAAAAAAAACCAAAAAAACATCCTAATTAACTAAACAATTAACACCAAGAGAAGTTTTTGAAATAATGTAAATTTTTGCTCATGAAAGACCATCATTTTAAATGGATCTTCTTAAATATTTTTGCTTTAATATAGATAGAAATCTTTGCAAAAATCTTAAATCAAGCTGATGTTCCTTAATTGGCTCCTGCCAGGTAAACCAGGCAGCTCCCATGGCACTGCTGCATCTTCCTGATGCCAAAACCTGCTGGAATCCCCTTTCCCCAAATGTTCTGCCCCTGTGAAAGATGAGTCCAGAGCACGAAACCTTCTTTGCAGTATTTTTTAGTGACTGCAGCAGACTGTGCTGCCTCCCTGCCTGCTCATCCAAACACCATATGGGAAATAAATGGAAAATAGCTCTGTGGGCATTCATTTGAATTTAAGAAGGGGAAATCACACTTTGCAATCATTTGGGCTTATTCAGCAAAATGTTTACTCATATGCACTGAGCTTTCAGCATGTTAAATCCATCTCCTGCTCATCAACATGTTTCAGCATCTAAATAAATCCCCAAAAACTTTGCTTTGTAAGGGACTGTAAGATTTGAAGTGTACTGAGAAAACGTTGGTGGGAACTTTCTAGTTGTGTCTCAGTGAATTTAATTCTTGTTGAGTACTCATTTCTGATTTACAAAGAAGAACAAGACACTAAAGCCACGTGTGCCACCAACTTTAGCTGTATCTCAAAGCCAACTTAAGGAGAACTTTTTAAAAAACAAAAGACTTGTCACAATCCTAACAAATTCCACCGAAACGAATGTTTGCAGAATGACAGAATTGCAGAATTACCTAGGTTGGAAAAAAATCTTTGAGATCATCAAGTCCAAGCTCAAACCAATTAAGGCTGAAAATCAAGTGTGATGATAACATGAGTGGCCCAGCTGGACAATGAGAAAATCCCCCCAGAACATCTCCTGGTGGAAGTAAAATTAGTAAAGGAGTCATGAGGGAGAAGGAATGAGTTAATTAGATGAGTTAATTAGCATCTGTGGGATCAAGTAGTTTATTGGTAATTTCCAAGAATGATTAGATCTCATCAAAATCAGCAAGGGTCTCCATCAAATTCTTCCATGGCTGAGTAATGATGAAGTGATTTATTTCTCTTGAACAGCACCAGGCAAACGGGGGTGTGAGGCAGCCCAGTCTGCTATTGAAATAATTAATTTTTCCTGATGAAATGATGTTTGATTGGAAAAGCCAGTCTGGATTGGAAGACTTCAGAGTTACAAGAGATGTGAGAAAATAGATTTGAAGCTACTGAATGTGGTTTCTTTTAAAATTTGAATTAAACATGGATCATTTGTAATAATCCCAACAATCATCATCACCATGGTGCTCTATTAGCAGCAGTTATTGGTGTAGGGAAAAGAAGTTAAAAACAAGGACAAGAACAGAACGATCCTTTCCCTGGTTTGTCCTTCCAGCTCCCGGCAGCAAAGGAACTAAATAAAGCAGAAATCACATCCAGGCTCCCATTTCTGGTGAATTTATCCACCATTAATTGGTCTAATCCCTCCCTGAACACATTCTTTAGGCCCCCACGACGTCCCGTGGCAGAGGTGCTGAGTAAATATGATCTCTGCATATTTGTGCAGATTTTGCAAGCCTAAAACAAATAGTGCCAGAGGATGAAACACGGATTGTGCAACCTCAGCCCTCGTGCCTCTCGCTGGGAGTTTCAGCTGTTCCGTTCCATTTGCAGTTTGGCATTTCTGTGGGAGAGGAGCTGCGTGTTCCTCTAATTTTTGTTCCACCCTGTGTGAGAAACTGGTGGCGCTGGGAAGGGGGAAAAAAATCGGAGCTGGTTTCGGTACAAAATTTCGACAAGGGCGTGTTGTTATCCCAGGGATATGTTTGTAAAATTAAAAAAAAAAAAAGAAAAAAAAAGAAGAAATGTTTGTTTTTCCTGAAAATTACTCATGCATTTACAAAATTCCACCGCAAAAGCAAAATTATGCAAAAAAATTGCAAAGTGACTAAGAGAGCCCACATCTCCCAGTTTTCATTGGAAGTATTGCAGAGACCTTGCAAGCTCCTAATCAAAACTGAAGGCAACCAAAGCAGACACCTTTTGGAAAAACTCACTGAACTAAATAAAACCTTTCATTTTTTGGTCAAATAATGGTTTGGAAAAATTCTTTCAGGCAACCCAAGAAATGAGTAAGTTTTATTTCTTTACCTCCTTGCAAGCATCAAGCCTTTAAACAATATTATAGAAGTTTATTTCAGGCAATATCATAGGAGATTCTTGGAAGGAAGGAAGTTGTTCCTGCTTTCAGTGGAAACTAACCTTTCTTCATTTCTCTGAAGTCAATAATTCTATGTTTTTTCTTGCTATACTCATGTGTATGAAAGATTTAGAGAATAATTTTATTTAGTTCTTGTGTATGTAAACAGCCATATAAATGCAGGATCTTCCCAGGTTCAGTGCTGGTGTTGTTATAATTTATTCATTTTTTGACAGTCCTGCTCATCCCCTTGTAGTGCCTTGTCTGTTTTTTAGGGATACCCTTTTAACAAACATCATGACAGCAATGCCAAGCTGGAATTAGTGCCATATCTTTAATTCTCAGCGAATTTTTCAAGTTTCAGGGTTTGAAAAAAGACCTGAAATGGTTTTAGACAGTGTAGTATCACAAGGAATTGTTTGAATATTGACACACGAAGGATGAACATTATCAGTAACAGCAAACCATTTTTACCTGGGATGTGAACCCCTGTAGATACCCTGACCACAAAATCTCAACAAGTAAATGCATTCTGAACGTTTTTTCTTCTTCTTTTTTTTTTTTATTTTCTTTTTTTGTCACTTAGAGATGATCTTCTGAATTGATTCTGAGTTCATTCTGATCGAGAATCAGAATAAAACCTCAGCCACTGTGAGAGGTAATTAAAACCCCAGAGTTTGTAGATGTGAGGGATTTTTGTTTGATCAATTTTATTTCAGAGNTAGTGTAGTGCCATGAGGAATTGTTTGAATATTGTGAGACACATGGAGGATGAACATTATCAGTAACAGCAAACCATTTTTACCTGGGATGTGAACCCCTGTAGATACCCTGACCACAAAATCTCAACAAGTAAATGCATTCTGAACGTTTTTTCTTCTTCTTTTTTTATTTTTTTGTTACTTAGAGATGATCTTCTGAATTGATTCTGAGTTTATTCTGATCGAGAATCAGAATAAAACCTCAGCCACTGTGAGAGGTAATTAAAACCCCAGAGTTTGTAGCTGTGAGGGTTCCTTGTTTGAGCAATTTTATTTCAAAGAGTGATCTCTGATTCTGAAAGGCTCTGATCAGGGCAAGCAGCTCCAGCTAAGCTTTTGCTGACCTGTTCCTGCAGGATGTTTGAAAATTCTTTGCACCACAAGTGGAAAACTGATGTGGGACTCATGTTGCAAACAAGGGAGGAAAAGCCTGAAGGGTTTGGAACTCACTGGCTCTCTCCATAGGGTCTGTTAGGGATAGGAGTGGAAAAAGAGATGAATCTGCAAAGGAAGCTGCATTTTAGAGGTCAGCAAGCACAGGGGTAAAGTGAGAACTGCCAAAAGTCAAGCTGAGTTAGACCTTGCAAAGGATATTAAAATAAACAACAGAAGTTCCTCAACCAGAAGAATAAAAGGAGAACCAGAAAAGATGACGTGGGTTTGCTGCTCAGTGAGGATGGTGTTGGGATTGAGAACAACTGAGTACAATTCCCAAATTAAATGAGTTCACTGGATGTGTTTGCAGCAAGGGAGAGTGCACAGAACATGGGATAGGGCTGGAGGGCTCTGGGTGAGTGGGAATTCAAGTTCCCACATTGGAGGGCGGAAGAAAATTCAGAGGATTCAGGGTGCTGAAATCAGGCACAGAAGGGAAATATCACCCAGAGGAGGGGAAAAACTGGCACGAGAGAAGGAAAAAATTCCAACTGGGATTGCCCGAGCAGCTGCAGTTGTTCCTGGTCATCTGAAAACTTCAGGAATTAAAGGAGAGAATAAAGGTGATTATAGACACTGAGGTAAAGAAAGAAATAAAATGTGATTTGAGGCAATTTTAATATAAAGTCCTTCCCTGATTTTTTTACATTCTCCAAACAGCAACTTCTATTCCAGAGGAAGACTTTGGTTTTAAAATTAAGAAGGAGGGATCAAATTGCAACCGAGTAGGAAACCCAGAGCAAAACATGCTAAAGAGGAGCTGATCCCATTATCTGGAATGTTTGGAGTTCATATAAATTTCCACAAATCCATCTTGAGATGGATCAATTTTAAGTGTTGTTCTCAAGAACCAGAGCACCAAATTTCAGACAATATTAGACAAAAATTAATTCTGGAGACCTGAACCTTGGAAAAGAGGCTCAGTGTAAAGAACCAGAGGACCCTGAAAGCTGAAGTAATATTAAAAAAATAAATTGGATTTAATGCTGGGAGATACCAAGTTGAGGGAATGAGAGTGAGGATTTCTGCAAGTCAGAGTTCTATTCTATTCTATTCTATTCTATTCTATTCTATTCTATTCTATTCTATTCTATTCTATTCTATTCTATTCTATTCTATTCTATTCTATTCTATTCTATTCTATTCTATTCTATTCTATTCTATTCTATTCTATTCTATTCTATTCTATTCTATTCTATTCTATTCTATTCTATTCTATTCTATTCTATTCTATTCTATTCTATTCTATTCTATTCTATTCTATTCTATTCTATTCTATTCTATTCTATTCTATTCTATTCTATTCTATTCTATTCTATTCTATTCTATTCTATTCTATTCTATTCTATTNTCCCATCCCATCCCATCCCATCCCATCCCATCCCATCCCTCCCATTCTTTTTTGTGGGAAAAGAGAGGAAAAGGCAGATCTATGTGGGAAGACAGGAGAATATTCCCTGGAATAAGGACCTTGCTCTCCTTGTCTCATTTAAGCAGAGATGGAGCAGGGACACCACTGGGAGCCCATCCAGGGAAACATTCTGGGAGGAGGCAGAGCTCACTGGGTAAGGGGCAGTGTTGACTTACACAGCACGTGCTGCCCAGACAGGCACTGCTGGATTTCGAGGGGAAATGAATGATCTGAAAGTGTCCACTTTGCTGAATTTGGTGGTCTCTTTAGACCAAGGCATTTCCATTGGCAGCAAAAGGCTCTGGAACAAACTTCCTGCACAAGAAGCAGAGCAAGGAGCGAAGTAATTAAAAAGAGGAAGCAGACCCCAGAAGTTCTTTGCAGTTCTTTATTTCTGGATCCATAATTTGAGGTTTTGTCCAGAGCTTATTAAATTGTGCAGAGCTCTCCATCAAGGCCAGCATTTAATACTGTCCATACAGCAGCCCGTGGGGATCAAGAGGTACTAAATATAAATATTAAATAGTCCAGGGCTCTGTTTCACTGGTTTTCCATTCCACTTGAAACTTCCCAAATCCTCTCCTTCCCTCCCAACCCTATTCTTCAGACACATTTTTACCAGAGAATCAGGACTAAGCTGTAAACTTAATTTTCACAGTCTCTAGGCCAGCTGGCACAAACCTTGGCCACCAAGCTGCTGACCAGAAGCAGCAGGTATTTAACAGACAATTTCTGTGTAACTCACTGATAGTTACAGTTTGACAGAGCCACACAATTTTGGCCTCTACCAAATCTCACAAGGAAAGCTTTATGCTACTAAACCCTGAGTCACTATCAAGAGCTAATTTTTAAGGTGTTTTCCTCTGTTTACTCCCCTTTCTAATGTCATTTCTAATGTCTTCTTTCAAAGAAGTCTGTAGAGCATTGACATGTGGAATAATAATAAGATCATATAATAAGTTTATAAACACAGGACTCTGTTCTCTTTTCATCCATATGTGATATTTTCAAATTAATAAGACGCTTTACTCTCATCAAGTTTGACTTTCATTTTTCCCGGTTTACATTTTATGAGCAGCACCTTTCAATGTTATAAAATTCATCCTCTGAGTACTTTTTAATAGAGAGAAAAACTTATAAAATCAAGTGAGCTGTGAATTAAACCTGAGGTTTCACTGGCCTGTTTTTGCAAGCTCTGTGCAAGTCAGGATACTGGGATTTCACTTCCTGCCCTGAAAAAGCAATGAAAAACTGTCCCAACATACACAGATATAAGGAATTGTGGTCTAATATTAAATCTGAGCAATTTCCCAAGCTCCAAATATGCTGACCCAGTCACATGACCAATAAATAAAGAGGAAAAAACCCAAGGAGCATTTTTCAAGGGAAAGCATCTAAGGGCAATTTAACTTTGGGCAGGGCACAAGATGCTCTTCATGGTTCAAGGCTGTGTTTCATTCTCCCAGGCTAAACTCTGACCAACTCAACGAGCTGGATTCCACTCAGAGCCTAAATTCATAAAATTTAAGACCAAGAAGGACCATTAGATGATGCAGCAGACAACCTAACTCTTGCATTTCACCCCTGATATGGAGCCCTAAAGCTGGAGTTTGGTTAAATCCTGTGTTCACACCATCCTGTCCCTGGTATGAATTCCTGTCCCTTCATTGGCTCAGGACAGAAAACCTTTTGGACCTGAACTCTTGGGATGATGGCTTTCTGGTTTAAGGAGTAACAGCTTGAAAAAGCCAAACCCACCATTAGCCAGTGGGGAATGGTGGTGGACATGGATGAGGAACTCCTGAGGCAAATATTTCTTTATAAGGCCAGTGCTGCTGTAAAGATCCACAAGTGCCACAGCTCTGAGATCCCAAGAGTGTCCTGATCTTTATCTCTGCCTGGGAATTAAAAATTCCCAAAGCAGGGCATGGAGAAGAAATCTCCACACAAGAGGATGATGGGCGCATGTTCCATGAATTTAGGGAACGTGCCTTGTGTTCTGCAAGGGCAAAGGCCATCNGACCAACTCAACGAGCTGGATTCCACTCAGAGCCTAAATTCATAAAATTTAAGACCAAGAAGGACCATTAGATGATGCAGCAGACAACCTAACTCTTGCATTTCACCCCTGATATGGAGCCCTAAAGCTGGAGTTTGGTTAAATCCTGTGTTCACACCATCCTGTCCCTGGTATGAATTCCTGTCCCTTCATTGGCTCAGGACAGAAAACCTTTTGGACCTGAACTCTTGGGATGATGGCTTTCTGGTTTAAGGAGTAACAGCTTGAAAAAGCCAAACCCACCATTAGCCAGTGGGGAATGGTGGTGGACATGGATGAGGAACTCCTGAGGCAAATGTTTCTTTATAAGGCCAGTGCTGCTGTAAAGATCCACAAGTGCCACAGCTCTGAGATCCCAAGAGTGTCCTGATCTTTATCTCTGCCTGGGAATTAAAAATTCCCAAAGCAGGGCATGGAGAAGAAATCTCCACACAAGAGGATGATGGGCGCATGTTCCATGAATTTAGGGAACGTGCCTTGTGTTCTGCAAGGGCAAAGGCCATCATTAACATTTCTTTCAAAAAAAAATAAAAAAATCTGTAATTAAGAATATCACTCAACTTTCTGTTTTAAAACAGTGTGTTCTCATGAGAGCTCCACAGGTTGTTTGAAATCTGGGCCTCTTCCCAGTATTTTTCAGCCAGTTTCCTGAGCTTGCTGACAGAGCTGTCTGGACGGCCACTGGCTCACATTCCTCGCAGTCTCTGCTCCAAGCCAGCTTCTTTGGGCCCAATTTCAACAAATACAGACGGACCACCACAATCCAGAGCTCGACGTGGGACTGGCACCACATGCCTTTGAGATATTAAACATAAATCAGCTGTGGCCAGCACAGACAGATGTGGGCGTTAAGAGAACTGCCAGCTCCATAGGCTAAATGCGGAGCGGGATAGGGAATGCCAAGGACTGCAGGTCTTTCTTTAATGCAAATTCAGCTGGAGGAGCTGGAGCTGCAGCCAGTCAGGCAGCTTTCAATAGAAAGCAGGTATTTGCTATTGAATTTGCAGCTGGGAGGCCTGGGCTCGAGTCAAGACAGGGGACAGTATCACAAAGTTGAGTTGTTTTGCTCGAGACCCGGGAGAAAGAAATCAGTTTTGTGTTAGAGGAGCTCATGCTGGGAACACATCACTGCTGGGGACCCTGGTGGCCCTCCAGGTGTTTCCATGCCTCTGCTCTGAGCTGGGGGAGCAGGCACTCCCCTGAGCCCTGGGAGGGGGCACAGACACAAACTGGTTTCCAGAAACCTGCCTGAGAGGATGGGATTTGGTCGAGTGTGACGAGGCTGAGGTGGAGCACAGCACCAGCTCAATCCCTTCTGGGGCTCCACTGGCACAGGGAGCAGCCCTGATTCCCATGGAATGCCACAGAAACCACACCATGGGCAGCTGAGGCTTTGGGGCACACACTGCTGACATCCCTCCTCATCTCTAAAGACTGCAAGAGTCAAATGCAAACATAACCCTGTCAGGTATTCCTGACACGTCCTTGATTTCCTCTCTGAATCACTGCTGAATTTGTGGTCCTTATTTCCAGGGGTGTCTTGCTCACCTCTGAACAATCCATTTCATTTCCTTCCCTTCCCTTCCATTCCCTTCCCTTCCCTTCCATTCCCTTCCCTTCCCTTCCCTTCCATTCCATTCCATTCCCTTCCCTTCCATTCCATTCCATTCCATTCCATTCCATTCAATTCCATTCCATTCCATTCCATTCCATTCCATTCCATTCCATTCCATCCCGGCTTGAACACCACAATGTCAGGCTGACCTATGACATTAAACATTAAAAATTAAATAAATATATTTATTCAATACTAAATAAAACTCCATCAAACAGCTACTGTGTCTCCCAATCAGATGACTCAATAAATTATGCCTAAATAGAGTGCAAAACCAATAGATATTTTTAATGCTGCTTAATTACTATTTCACCTATTAACAGTGACAATAACAAAAAATATCACGTATGAACACACCAAAGGGCTCATTTTGAAGGATTTATGCACAGGAATGACTTTTCTCCTGTACCTCAGTCCTGCTGAGGCTGACAGCTTCCTGGCTTTGGAGAAACTTAATCCAAAGCTTGTGGAGATGTTTCAATAGGAGTGGACCCGAGACGCTGCCGAAGGCGATAAGGCTGTGGGATGCATTTGGATTCCAAAATACTCCAGCTGTGCTGGCTGCTCTCTGTTTGATATCTCACCTGCCAGCTCCATCCTGTTTTAAAACATGTTAGATGACAAAAAGAGATTAGAGACTGCTCTCATTCCCAGAGCCATGGCTAAAGCAGGGAACGTTATGCTTAGAGAGAAAACGCAGTGCCGAGTGTTTTAGTCGGGAATCAGAACATTCCACCAGATTCTGTATGGGAAGTTTACACTGATCACAGACCAGAAACATCTTGCTGAAGCTCCTGAAGCCAGGAGGGATCGAGCAGCCAGCAGCTGGCAGGTTTCAGAGGTGGGCTCTGGGGGTAGAATCCCATTGCCACGGCATCAGGTGGGCTGTGAACACCCAGGGGCCGACACCTTCCCCTGAGTGCCACTGCAGGTGAGAGAGCTCCCCAGTCCCCCCTCACTCCCTGCATTTCCCCTTGCAGGAAGGTGCTGGTCCTGCAAAAGGAGCTGCACAGAGTTAAGCTGATGGATTTTTTTCAGCGGATCTGCGCTGGTGGGATGGAGGGCGGCTGGAGAACAGTCTCGCCTCGTGGCAAACATTTCTGGTGTCTGGTGTCAAATTTATTGGAAAAGAATCGCTGCCAGTGTCAACTCCAATCTGTGTCAATGCAAAAGTTGGCATCAGTAGCAGTTCCTGCCAGAGACAGAAAGCTGAGAGCCGGAGGAATCCGCAGGGGGCCGAGTATGGAATTCTGAATATCCCCCTTTTAATGAGACAACAAGGTCAGGGGAAGGCGACCCTGCCCTTGGTGCTTCTGGAACCTTTCTCAGCCCTTGCTGCCCTGGCTGGGAGCAAACTCCATCAAATTCCATCTTTAAAAACTCTGTCTTCATTACAGGACTCCCAAATTTACTCTTGTTTTTCTACATTGTGGCAGAGAATGCAATAAAGGAGGAGAATTCAAGTGAAATGCGTTTTCTCTCCATAGATAAAACCAACAAAGTTTATGAGGCATGAAAGTGATGTCTTAATTTCTAAAATAGATTCTACCATTTCCTCACTCTATTTCCTCTCATCACCAGAATAATTCATTTGAAATATTCAATATGAAGTATAGGAAACACTCAACACAAAATGAAAAAGGTGAATTTGGAAGCTCCTCTCTGTAATTATTCTAAAACTTCCACAGTTCTGCAGTTTAAATCTGACACTCCCTGCTCAGCAGTAATAAGGTTTCTTGAATTCTCAGCAAGTGAGCAAAAAAACATTGGAGGCTTGACTTCAATATCTCTTAGCAAAATATTTTTTTCTCTTTAAAGAGAACAGCAACAAAGAAATCCGTCCTTAGGAGAGCAAATTTGGAGTATGGGATACATTTTGCAGCCTAGGAGGGAATTTATATGGATTAGGGTATTTCTGGCTGGCAGAATAAATTCATAATCTCAATCCTGGGAATATTTCCAGTATTGGGCTTGTTTTAGATGAACAAGTGTGGATCTATTTATGGTATGGAATTATGACAATGGACAAAACTTGTTTTCTAGTATTTAATAGCTCCATTTAGCAGAAGTTGAATTTTGTAGTCAAGGACTGAAAAAATAAGAGAGCAGCATGTTGCAGTTGTGAGGGTTCATGACAAAAGGTGAGTCTAGCAGCAGAATTTCCGAGGCAGTAAATGTTTTCCCTGATTTTATCTGCTGAGAGGCATCACCTTTCACCCTTGGCAAATTAGAGAAAAAAAAAAAAAAGAGCACATTTATTTTTGATTGGAAAAGGTGAAGGAGTGGAAGTGACAGCTCCATCTTCCCTTTTGCCAGCAGTAACTTGCATTTTCCTGCTGCTGGTTCCTCTCTGCAGCCAAACCCTCCCCACCACCTCATCCCTGTCCCCTGAGCACCCTTATCCTCCTTTAACTTTTCACATGTTCCCTGAACTGAAATTTCCCTCCAACAGCACATGTGTGAGACGCAGGGGATAAGATAAGGCTTGTAATATATCTGTCTAATTTCTTTCCTTCCAGTGGAGATAAAGAGATACAGCTGAATTCTTTCCTCCCTCACATATCAGCAAAAAACAAGAAAATCTTGGAAAAAAATTAATCCCTTTTGAAGAGGTTATTGGTTGTTAGGGCATTGCTGCAGTTTTGATGGAGTTGGAAAGACAGAGAAAATATCTGCATTAAAATAAAATCAGAAAAACAAAGTTTCTGAGCTCTTAGTTTTCCACATTAGGATGGTAAAAATTAAGTTACTTCCTTGGAGACAGCAAAGAGGAATTTCCTTTGTCAGAAAGGAGGAAAAGGAGAGAAGATTTGGTACCTCCATCCTGAGATCTGCTTATCAGCTGGAGAAGGGACCTGATGCTAATTTAAGGGTAATTTCAGACAAAAACTCCCAGAATTAATTGAGGTAACAGCACAAATTCACCAGAGCCCTCTTGGGCAATGGCAGAAGACCTTATGAAATCCTTCTGAAAATCCAAGCACTGGAAATTATGGAGAAAACTCAGGAAACTGAAGCCTTGCCTTCTCTTTTCCTGTCTCCCTTCATGCAGCAATGAGTAAGGGTTAGGATTTTTAATCAGATTATGATAATAATAATAATATTATTAATAATAATAATTTGCAAACCTACCCCACACGGAGAGAGGAGATCCTTCCACAAACAGAAGGCTCTGCCCACACCTCTGATTAAAACTAAAGTTCTTGTGCTGGAGAATGGATGTTTCACCAGACTGAAATTAAAAAGAGGAAACAAACAAATAAACATTTACAGCAATACTAATTAGTTAATTATGGATGGTTCATGAGCAAATCCACTGCCTCACTGCACTGCTGTTAGAATTAGGAAGGCATTAACAATATACTTGGGTTAACTGAGGATTTCTCCTTGTTGGATTTCTGCTGATAGCAGACAAATTTCAAACATCATGAACATTTTTAAAGCTCTTCAGGAAACAAGTGCAAGATATTAGAGGAGCTTGGTCAGATGATGGATCTTAAAAGCTGAGACTCCCATGTAATTTAGGAAAGGATTTCCCAATGTATAGCTACAGCAGAACTACCTACAGAAATCCCATTTTTAGCCAAACTTGGCCCCATTTTCCTCTCTTTAATAAGACAATTCTTATTCTTGATATGTCTGCCTCTCCTGATTGCTGAATTCTAATCTATTAGCATCAGAGCTATGGAAAAGAGGTGAAAAGTGCTGTCTCCTCCTCAAATTTTGTTTTTTTCTCTTTTCTACCATTAAAGCACCACAGAATATTTTGAGCAACTGCACTATTTCAGCTCCAGTCTCAAAGCATTTTGGATTACGAAGGCAGAGGAGTGATTTATTTCAGCACCATTTAGGAGCATTAGGTGTGCCAAGAGATTATGACGTGCCAAAAAGCTGCAAACATTCAGTACAAAAACAAAATCCGTGATGCTGCTGCTGCAAGTCAGGTTAAATATAGAAACCAGGTTTGGTGGGAAAAAAGCACCCAGCCAGAAAAATGAGTGCAATGTTTGCCTGGTCCATGGAGAGGCACAGGTGCCATGAGGGGAACTGTTCCAGCAAATCCAAAAAAAAACCCAGTTCTTGGAATTTAATGAGGTTTTATAGGTTGAGGGACTCATCAAGGATTTAATAATTGCATTTTGGTTCAATATTGAGTCAATGTCTGAATTACTGCTAATGAAAAACGTAATGAACCTCATGGGTAATTTGTAAGGTCTGAGTCTTGGATCAGTATCAGTTCCCAGCCACTCTGTTATCACCAGCATTGGAGGCCAAAACTTGTAAGGAATGTTAAAAGTTAAAATAAATTAGTTAACATCTCATAATTAAGTCGTTTAAACTTTCAAAACCTTAAAGATATTGCTCTCTACTCCATTTTTGCCTTATTAACTTAGCACGCAGAAGCAGTCACAATCAGTGAGGCTGTAACAAAAATAAAAAATAATAAATATCCAAGTCCAAACAGGAATGCTATCTCTCCCACTTTTAATCCTAACCCTGAAAAAAAGAACCTAATTAAGCAAAAAAGTTTGCCACAAAATCTCTCATTCTTCATCTTTTGGTTGAAGTTTTGGCAAATTAATTATCTCCTTTAATCCTGGAAAAATCAACACAAAAATATCTTTTCCTTCACCCATGTTTGATGTAGAGCACATAAATCGATGCTCCATGAGATCTCAGCTTTACCCTTCCCAGATTTAAACCCTCTTGCATTTCTAACTTTTTTTCCTGTGGAATTCCTTGATTTCTGGAGTTCAGGTTTCCCTCTCCAGTGTTTCCAGCAGCTGCTGGTTTTCTAGTGAATATAATGGATGTTAATTTTACCATGAGCACAATATTTCCAGTTTGAACTGCCTGTGAATCACTGGCACTCCAAAATTCAAAATGCTCGTGGCCCTTGCACCTCACAGACCTCTGGCAGCTCATCCTGGCTGCCCATTTTTCTTGGGAGCATTCATGGGGAAAGGAATTTTATGTTCTCTGAAGCCCCTGATGGCAAAAAATAAAACACAACCCCCACGAGAGGTCAAGAGGGCAGCAAAAAAAAAAATCCTGCCACCATCATCCTTTGGAAAGGTCCCCGTGTGAGTTGTAAATACAGGCTCTGTTTCTCTGCATCTCCCAAGCTCACGATTCACAGACTGCTCGGAAATTGGGTAAGTGTATTTTTTTATTTTTTTTTAATTTTTTTTTTTCTTACCCAAACTTGAGTAACTCCCTTTAAATGTATGGTTGGAAAATCTGGCTTGCACAGCAGACCTCACAGTCATTCTCCCAGTGAAATTCAATCCTCTTGGTTTATTTCATTTTACCTAAGACACCACTGAAGGAAAAAATGGGTTTGGAGTAGATAAATCTCTTTCCATCCATGTCTATAGTTTTTTTAACATAAAATCTTGAGGGTATTTTTTTTTTCCCCCTTCAGCTGTAATTCAGAGCCTGTTTTCTCCTCCCTGTTTCCCACTGATTACAAGGAAAAAGCCCCTTGTGAGGAGCAGGTCCCTGGCTTTCCTTTGGCTGTCGCTGGGTGTCTTTGCTCGCTGGGTTTGATAAGTGACCCAGACAGCCAGGAATGATTTCCTGCGAGCCTCCCTTTGCCCTCGTGCTGGGATTGCAGCCTGGGAGGTTTTTCAGCAAGCACTCTCAGCCCCCATTTTTAATCAGGCTTTCACCCAGCTAGGCCAAGAAGAAGTTGTAAAGTCAGAAGGAGCTCTGGCATCGGTTCTGTGGCTCACAACAGAGCAGAGGTTGTCTCCTTTCCATTTGCTGCAAACTCCCCCCCTTCTTTAACTTTTTTTTTTTTGTTGTTGACCACACACAAATGGTTCTAATCAGCCTCCTAAAGGCCCTCGTTGGCATTTTAAGATGTTTGCTCTTTGCATTCTTCTCTACATCCCCCTTTTCCCTTCTCATCTGAAAGCAGAGAGGATGTTAAAAAAAAATGACGATTTTTTTCCTTTCCTTTCTTCCTTTTCTATTTTTCTTTTCCCTGAGCAATTTCGGTTTTCCATTAGCTGAACACTTCTATTGAAGGGTGTTGTGCAACGGGAGTGCAACGGATATGGAAACCTCTTTATTATGCTTGGAATGTCACTCTGGACATTTGTTTGAGTTGGACCATGCGATGCACGGCCATGGCAAGAACAAGGCAGGAGTTTGCTCCTTTAATGACCCTTCCTCTGCTAATGGGGCTCAGGCTGTCAGGCTGAGCCATGTTCCCCCTCACAGGTGAATCCAGGTGCTTGTGCACCCAGCTGGGAGCTCACAATGCCCCTGCCAATCAATTATCCCAGTGGGAGAGTTGGTGATGCCTCTTCCGATGGAGAATCCTTCAGTCACACCACAGAGGAAGCTGTTAAAGGGCTTTTTCCCCCTCTGACAGCCCTGAGCTGTCGAGGACATAGAGAAAATTCAAAGTTCCCCAGGAAAGAGAAAAAGAGAGGTGGTTGTTGGCGTGAGAGCTGTTGTGGCTTCCCTCAGAGCTTGCTGAGGAAGAGAAAGCAAGAAAAAGAAGAGGATGTAATGCCCAGTGACTGAGCACGTGTGTCTCATCCAAAAGATTTCCTTCTCTTCTACAATATTGACAGTGAAATATATTCCTTTATATAAACAAAAATAACCCCCAAAAAATGAGCCTTTGGCATAGGCCAGTAAAATCACACATTCTGAGCAGGGCCAGGCCAAGATGGAAAAATACTCAGTCTATTTTTCCTAAAATCTACCATATTTCTTCACTCCCTTTTTTTTTTTTTTCCCCTCTTCTTTCATCCCCCTGGCATGAATGTGTCAGCAGAATGTTCAGATTTTTCAGGTGTGTTCCAGCCCCTCCAGGTGAGAGCACAGTGGTCCTCAGTGGAGTGACTTCTATGAAGTGAAGCCTGATGGATCTTGTTTTGGCTGGAGGAACATCAAATTCTAATAACAAATTCCTCCAGAGAAAGGATTTCCAAACCCTCAGAGGCCTGGGGAGGATTTCCACAGATGATCCCCATGGATATCAGAGTCACTGGTTTTCTGAATTTTTTTTGCCTGGAAGATCCTTGGTTCCAGCATGATTAGTCTCTACACGTGAGCTTCTACTCAAGCAATTAAAGTCCAATCATTTATTTACAGGATTGATCCAAACTCCAGAGTACCCTTGAAAATATTTAGATGTTGACATCCGTGACAGGATGGAACATATTTATAGGAAAAAACAGAAGCTGGAGAAGCTAATGGCTCAAATCAGTGAAAATTCACAGCCTTGAATGAGGAGAAATTTTACAAGAAAAAAAAAATCTTTTTCCCAAAGTTTCAAAGATTTATGTGCTCATTTGCAATTTAAGATTTCTTTCTCCCTGTCGTCTGGAGAGGTGACTTTTCCTAGGAGAGAATAACATGAGTTAGAACTGTAAGTGTTATTTAGGCACAGAGAGAAAAACATTTGGCTTCCTCAGGTAATCCAAACTGGATAATGGTAAATAGCACCTTCACAACAATGAAATAATCAGGAAGAAATGATTTTGTGGAGTAGTATGCCCAAAAACCAGTTGCTCCAATATCCAACAGAGTTAATGATCAGTGCAAACTGTACAAAGTGAAGGAGTTGCTAAAATTAGGAGGAATTATTTTTATACAATAAGAGCATCTGGTCTTGTGTCTTCCTGCAGGTTGGAGAAATCTGGTTTATCCTGCAGGACTTTTTTTCCTTTTTCCCTGTTCCTCAGGGCCAGCTACTCAGCAACAGCAGCACAGGGAACATGACAATATAATTCTCTGTTTTCATTATTTTGAGCTAATTCTGCTTTGCTATTTTTAACTACTGTAAATGCTACTGCCACAGGGAATAGGTAGAAGTGTTTGGCCATTTTAGCAGACTGGAAAAGAAAGGGAATGAACTTTTGCATGCAGTGGGATGTTACCCTTGCCAACACTTAAACAAAATGGGTTTGCCTGTGTTATTATAGGACCATAATAATGTAATTACACAGCACTAGCAGAGGGTTTTACATCTCTGCAGCAGCCTGACATTAATCTGTGCAGTAGCTAAATATTATATCCTCTTCATAGACTAGGGGAGTGGGGAGAAGAGTAAATCTCTGGGATCATAAAGGAGATTATTGCTAAAGTGCAGCTGGGAGGAGGTAAAGAGTTGTCCCTGTAGGAATAAAAGACAGGCACTAGGGATGCTCTGCTGCCTTAAGCAATTGTTGAGGTAAAAACATCTTCTTGACTTTTCATTTTCTGTCTTATCACAGATAAATCAGTTTTACAGGGTTGATATTGCCCTTCATGGTGAGTCCTCTATACTCTGCAAAACTGGGCAATTGATCTCTTACCTGAGTTTGATGCATTTATTCTTTCATCTCTGTGAGGGCAATGAGAGATCTGTGTTTTACAGAGTCCCTGAGGTAATTGGTGATAGGGACACAGTGATTGTGCCCCTCCTGTTCCACAGCCCCACAACTGTAAGATTGTTCATGACAAAGCAGAGGGGTTTATTCAATTTTCAAGTACCCAGTGTTGGTGGTTTTTCCCTTAAAAAAATGAATCACTGTACAAAGCACGTGGGTCTGATGCCTTAAGTTTTAGCTTTTATAATTTTTAGATTCTGGGCTCTTTTAGTGGGTAGTTTTAGGCTCAGTGCTACTGAGCTCTCTGTACAGAGCAGGGAGACAAAACAATTCCTTCTCCATCTTGGCACCAAGGACAACTTTCAGGCCCAAGAACAAAACCAACAGTGAAGGGAGAAGGAAAACCAAGGAGGATGGAGCTTCATAAGCTGGAGCTGTAATTGGACAATTAACTCCAATGTGCTGATGGAGCAGAAATTATAAAAGTGTGAGGCCCCATGGTCAGGTGTCCATTTTGTGCCCATTTTGGGTTCACCTTGGCTGTGGCCCAGCCAGGCTCTTGTGTGCCCAGGTGTGCCCAGTGAGGCCTTTTAATAAATCCCTGCTTTATCCTTTTAATAAATCCCTGCTTTATCCTTTTACTCTGTCTAGTCTCAGTTCCAGAAGGCATCAGATCAGCAAGGCCTTGGCACCTGTGATGAGACTCCTGAAAAGTCATCTTTACTCTTCAGAAACTCACATCCCTTCTCCAGAATCACTCCCCAAACACAGCCACCTTCCTCAAAAATCCTGCCTGCATTAACCCCAGCCAGCCTCAGGGGCTCTGGACACATCCCCTCCTCAGCATTCCCACAACCAGATTCCACCCTGTCCTTCTTTCCTGGAAATCAGTCAGTGGGAGAGTTTGCAAAATGAACAGAATGCCAGCAGCCTGGTGGAAGGGCACAGGCAGGAATTCCTTCTGACTTCACTCATGGGTGAAACAACCTCTGTGGGTCTAAAATGATTTGTCTTTTCCTCATTCCTGGAGGCCCACTCGCCTCCAGCATCCATGGAAGAGGCCATTCCTATTAATAGCTCTCAGGCCTTGCATTTCCTGCATCCAAAGCGCTAATGAAAACCCCTTCCTGCTAAGCCTCCAGGGGAAAAAGGCAATTTCCTCTGTCTCCCCATCCTGTATCTGTACATCTGGCCATCCGACCTTCTGGATGTTTCTGTCCTGTGGCAGATTTACACCAAACATCTGCTGCTCCTCGTCGCTGTTTCGTGGGGAGAGCTGCAGGCTGGCTCGGGACAATGAGGGTTTCTCCTTGCCCAGATGACTCTTCCCGTTCTCCAGAAGGGAAATTGCAGTCAGACCTTTTGCCCTGCCTGCCTTCTCTTCCTGCTGCCTCTGCCCGAGCTTCCTCTGGGGCCTGCTCCCTGAAATCCTCCATCCTGCGCAATTACAGCTTCATCCTGATGCTGAGGGCGGCCCAAAGGGGGGCATTTGGGGATTTGGGTCCCTGCAGAGGTTGATGTGGGATCACTTGGAAGGGGTAAAGGTGTGAGATTTGTCCTGTGTGTGCACAGCTCCTCACGAGTGTGACAGAGGTTAGGTTCCCTGACTGCAGGGTGAATGCAGTGTATAACAGAAGGAAGGAGCAGGAATGATGAAGTGCCCTGAAAACAAAAGAATTTTAATGTAAAAGAAAACAAGGACAGTGCTTAGAAACCCAAGGCAATACAGGGGTTGACTTTAAAGGGAAGAAACAAGGGAGAAGCAGCAATATATACACTTGAGGGCAGAACCTTGCAGAAACAGTTCCATATGGGGAGAACAAATAACCAACAGGGAGACAGAACTTGGGCTGATTAACAAAATAGCCTCAAAGGAGTGTGAGATGAGCTCTTAGACTTGCCCTGAGTTAAAGGTGTGATTCCCAGGGCTTGAGGTTGCCACCTGGCTCTTTATGGGTGAAACCTGTCTGACTCTGATCTCCAGCCAGTTTGACTCCTACACACAGAGATCTTTTCTGTGGTGGCTTTGCTCTGTCCCTTTTGTTGTTGAAATTTTCTTGATGTAGGTGACAGATATTGATCCATCCCCTTCTCCCTGCGCTGACACAAAGCCACAGAGTGCAGGCTCCACTGTTTTCCCAGGGGTTGGACTGCTGGACATGTCCCAGTGCAAACCAGGGACTGTGCCACCAGCACTGCTCAGCACCCACACTCTGAATGCAGATGGGATTTCATCTAATTTTGACCCCAAAAGAGGATTGTAGAGCTTGTTCAGACGGTGCAAGAGTTAACCTTCCCTCTGCTCTGCCTCCTGTCCCCTGTCCCAGCCTCTCTCCTCTTCCTGGAGTGGCTTCCACATCTCTGTGACCCTTTCAGAGGGAATAAATCCTCAGCAGGTCCCAGCCCCAAGGCTGCCCAGGGATGCTGAGCCATCCTGTTCCTGTCCTTGGCAGGAGAAGGGACTGAGCTGCCTGCTGAGCCAGGCCAGTGGCTGTTCCAAGGGGAATGCCATGAAAGGGAATGTCACAAATTCACGGGGAAGGGGCAATTTGCAAGTAATTTTTGGTTTCCACTCATTTAGGAAGCAGAGGGGAAGGAGGGGGCTGTGTGCTGGTATTCTGATGAAGTCTAGCACTTTTGAGGGAAATGGGGGCTACATTTCCCTTTTTTTTTTTTTTTTTTTTGCTAAGTTTGTGTTTTCTGCAGTGATTATGATACATGAAATGCCAGCAACATTTGGTTTCCATTCCCCCAAAGAGACATTTGTCTCCAGACTAATAAATCTGAATGTGCAACCCACTGAAAAAGCTGGTGCCAGCACGACCTGTTTATGTCTCCTGTGTCTCAGTTTTCCTGTTTGAGGAACAAACTCTCTGTTATAAGGTTTTGCAAGGTTTAAAAATGACAAGGTTTGGATCTGTCAGGGGATCCCAATCCATTCATCTACTGAACTAGATAAAAAAGGACATGCAAAGAATGATTTCTTGTGTAAATGGAAGCACTTCTATAGAGGATCTGTCTCCAGGATGATTTGGATGGTTTTGCCTCAGTGAAGTGTTGGCTGCTGAACTTTTTCCTCCCGACAAGAAATACCTCGACAGCAGCTAATTAAATATTGTGATTTCTTCTGGCGCCTTTGTTTACAGTGGGGCATTATCTTTAACAGCATCTATTTATAATGATCTCCACGAGATAATAAACAGTGCTATCCTATTAACAGGGACCTCAGGGTTCAGCCAGCAGCAAGAGGAGCCTGCCAAAAGAGCTAGGTGGCCTTCTGTGCAGCCCAGAGCACAGCTGATGCTGGGGTTTATGTCCCCATATTGCTGCGTTCCTGTTCAAATAAATATGCATTAAAGGTGTGAAGAGAAGTTCAGTGGTGTGTGTGCAACCCCAGAAGCATTTGGGGCACCTCCAAAGTGGGATAGCACCATGAACCCTGGCCCTGCAGGGAGCTCCAGAAGAGTAAAGCAAAAAACGTGGATTTTTAATGAGAAAAATAATCATATTTCCCTGAGAAATCTCTCCTCTCCTGGAGCCATCTGATGGGCAGGAAGTAGAGTCCTTAACCTTCCCCATCCTAAATTTAGGAGGGTTTGGGATTGAGGGAGCTGAGGATGAGCTGTGTCCCATCACAACTCTGGTGGCCCAAGCACATCTCCACATAAAGGCTCTTCCAAATTATAAAATAGTTAAAAGAATTCATTCCTCCCGAGCTGTAGCCCACCTGTAGCCCATCCTCACCTCAACACCAATGATTTCCTGTGAATGATGCCACATTCCAGAGGTCAGACAGAGGCAGGACCTGCGAGGGGTAACTGGTCTGGGAGTGATTCCCATGCTTTTGGGGCTGGGGGAGGCTCTGTGTACTCCCTGCCCTGCTGCTGGTTCCTCCATCCCAACCAAAAGGGGGTTTTGGGAGCGGATCCAGCCCCTGGAGCAGCTCCTGTGTTGGGTGGAGTGAGGGTTGGAACCTTGGTGGGGCACACAGCGATCCCTGTGTTCATCCACACAGAGGATTCCCCACACCAACAAATCCCTTTTCATGCAAACTCCTGGCCAGGGAACTCAGTGCCCCTCACCAGGGAAAAGCCCATCCTGTTCCAGTGCCCAGCACATGGCACATCCCACCAGAAATCTTTCCACTGCTTTCATCCCATTATTTATTGCTTTGCTCCGTGTGCCCTGGAGGAGATGGTTTTACCCAACATCTTCCATTTTCTGAGCCAAAGGAGCCTCTGTCATGCCTCCTGTCACTGCTGGGCTCTGTGCATGTTATATTGGACATCATCACCGTGCCTAGGAGCAGTAATTATGTGCCTGATTACATAGATGGTGTTTTAATTACAGCCCTAATTCAGCCACTTTGGATCTGCTGCTCTTTGGAGTGACCAAATCCAAACTTCCAGGAGACCTCACTGTATCACACAGCACCTTTTGTACAGCACCATCCTTAATGTCAAGGCTGTCTGGGGAGCAAGAGCAAACATCCTGCTGAAAGGCAGGTCCTGCTGGAAATGGGTAGGAATTTCCAGCCTGAATTTCCAAGCAGATGGTTCATCCTGAAGCAGCAGTGAGGGTCATGAGAGGACAAAGCAGCCAGGGAGGACATGGCAGATGCAGGGCACAGGAAGGATTGTGTTCTGTGTTTCTCCTCACAGACAAGGAGGGGAGGATTATCTGCACTGTAAAATCAATTCTGCTTTGGAGAAATATTCAAAGAGCTCCTGTGCATGCTCCTGGGGCTGTGTGGGATTTACAGCAGTGCAGCTCTGCTGCTTGGCTGGATCTGCACCACCATGAGACCCCCCCCTTTGAGGAGGACTGAGAAGCTCTAAATGCTCACTTAGAAAATAAATCTCAGCCTGGAAAAATCTCTGCCTAAATAGCCTGGGAATCCTCAGAGTGGGATCTCTGACAGGATGTGTGATGCTCAAAAATTTGTGAAATCCAGCTGCTGAAGGACACCATGCTTGTGGAGTAACCCTTAATAAAACTGAATTTCTGAGTACCTTCAGTTCCTGAGGACACCTCTTCTCATGAGGATGTGTATGAATATTAACATATATATTAATCCCATTTTCCAAACTTCTTTTCCTGTACAGTGGAAATATATGGAGAAAAAAGGGAAAAATCTCATTGCTCAGTTGCCAAGCATGAAGGAAAGCAAGCAGGGACGGATGGCCAGCACAGGCACATCATCTCAGAGAGAGCTGAATGTGTTCAGACTGTTCTTCAGGACGCTGAGAAACAGGAGATGTTCGGATAAGAACTCTTTAAGAGGGGCTGGAGGGGAATTTATGACCCTGGAGACTTCACTGAGCCTTTCCATAGATTTCCCTGCAGTTCACAGAACAGCAGAGACCTAATTCACAGCCCAGCACTAAAAACTTGGACTTCCCTCAAAGAAAATGGAGGGGAGAAAAAAGAAATCAAAGAGATGAAAACTGTGTTTGCCTTAACATCAGAGATCAGATGATGGCAAGGACCTCAAAAGAAGAAAAAACTTCATTTTTTCCTCTTGCCAGTGTCCAACCTGTAAAAATTAATGTGTCAACAACCCCAAGAAAATATTGTCCCTATGACCTTCCTATTCCCCCTCAATTGGAGGCTGCTGCTCATCATAAAAATGTTTTCTCTTGGTATTTCACATGATAGATTTGTAGGAAAAGCCATTACATTAATACAGCGTTAATTGATTTTCTACACTAAATTATCCATCGAAGAAATCTTTATTCGGGGGCTAAAAAGATCAAAATCCCTCCCTACAAACGCTCTCTCCTCTTCTGAAATCTCAGCCCTTTTACTCTATGGCATGAAATATTAATTCTTTTTGGGGTGGGAGGTAAGTTTATAAAGTGGCTGAAAGGATACTTTTCATCTCCTAGCCAGTGGTATACATTTATTTATTTTATTTATTTTTTTAATGAGACTCCAGCTGAAGACTAACACTTGACTTTAGCAACTGCTGAGGAAAACTTCTTAGCAGGGTGATATATAGGATTTTTTTTTTCTTCACAGATGGGCTCTCCCAGGTTGAAAAGAAAGAGAGGTCTCAAGTAGCCTGTTCTTTGAAAAATAATAAAGTTTGACTTCAGGACAATGGTATGTGCCCTCAGGGCCACTTCCCAGATCCACGAGGGGGTTTGGGAGAGGCAAAGGATGTGCCCTGAATGCACGGGTACATCCACAGCACCGTCAGGCAGGTCTGGCAAAAACACTGGAGAACTGCTAAAAAACAGTGAGATGTGCTAAAAAACAAGGAGATATGCTTAAAAACACAGAGATCTGCTCAAAAATACTGAGATCTGCTAAAAAACACTGAGATATGCTTAAAAACACTGAGATTTGCTCAAAAATACTGGGAACCTGCTAAAAACACTGGGGAACTGCTAAAACACAGTGAGATATACTTAAAAACACTGAGATCTGCTTAAAAACACTGAGATCTGCTCAAAAATATTGGGGATCTGCTAAAAAACACTGAGATATGCTTAAAAACACTGAGATTTGCTCAAAAATACTGGGAACCTGCTAAAAACACTGGGGAACTGCTAAAAAACAGTGAGATGTGCTAAAAAACAAGGAGATATGCTTAAAAACACAGAGATCTGCTCAAAAATACTGAGGAACTGCTAAAAAAATAATGAGGTCTGCTAAAAAACACTGAGATACGCTTAAGAACATGGAGATCTGCTCAAAAATACTGGGGACCTGCTAAAAACACTGGGGAACTGCTAAAAAACAGTGAGANCTACTGCCATCTGCTTAAAAACACTGAGATCTGCTCAAAAATATTGGGGATCTGCTAAAAACTACTGCCATCTGCTTAAAAACACTGAGATCTGCTCAAAAATATTGGGGATCTGCTAAAAACTACTGCCATCTGCTTAAAAACACTGAGATCTGCTGAAAACACTGAGATATGCTCAAAAATGCTGAGATCTCCTAAAAACCACTGAAGATCTGCTAAAAACAGTGAGATTTGTTCAAAAAACAGTGAGATCTGCTCAAAAATATTGGGGATCTGCTAAAAAATACTGAGATCTGCTAAAAAACACTGAGATACACTTAAAAACACTGAGATCTGCTAAAAAATATGAGATCAGATAAAAAACACTGAGATCTGCTGAAAACACTGAGATATGCTCAAAAATGCTGAGCTCTCCTAAAAACAACTGAAGATCTGCTAAAAACACTGAGATCTGCTGAAAACACTGAGATATGCTCAAAAATGCTGAGCTCTCCTAAAAACAACTGAAGATCTGCTAAAAACACTGAGATCTGCTTAAAAACACTGAGATCTGCTTAAAAACACTGAGATCTGCTTAAAAACACTGAGATCTGCTCAAAAACCACTGAGATCTGTTAAAAAAAAAAAACAGGGATCTGCTAAAAAACACCAGAGATCTGCTCAAAAACATCAGGGATCTGCTCAAAACCACAGCAGCTGGTGTTCTTTGGCCACTGCTCCCACAGGGAATAAATCCTTACCCACAGGAATTAGCTTTAATCTGATTTTACAGAGATACTCCCCATCTATATTCCCCTGCACTGTAAAACTTTGGAGTTTTAAAACTCGGCCCACAAATTTCCAGGTCACTCAGGAGATCACTGTGGGACAAAGTGTGAAGGATATCAGGGAGATTTTTTTTTTCATGGAAAGGATTGTCCAGCCCTGAGAGCAGCAGAGTCCAAACTCTGGAGGGGTTTTTAAATCCTGGAGGGATTTTAAAGCCACGTGGATGTGGCACTTGGGGACATGGCTGGCCTTGGCAGTGCTGGGGGAATCAGTGATAAATTTCCAGCCTAAATTATTCTATGATTGCAGCTTCTTATTCTTTCTTTTTTTAATTTATTTGTTTTACTTTTATTCATGCCTAGGATGTTTATTCCTCAATTTCCAGCCTGCAGCCTGTGGGGCTGGAGAATTTGGATGCTTGTGGAAATGTGTGAGGCTGTTCTTAGGGAAGGAGACACACCTTGCTATCCTTCATTTGTTGTGGCTGTTGGCAGGGAGCAAGCCCAAAATTCAACATTCCTTCTCCAGAATAATAATGCTGTCCATTAATGATGCATTTATAAACACTTAATAAAGGCTACGTTTATTTATATGCACAAAACAGCCGTTTTAATAAATGGCAAATCATTTTTATAGAGACCAGAAGCTGCTCATAGCCCAGGTTTATAACCAGCTATAAACCCTGGGACTGATGTGTTTTAGCTGATGTTTGACACATTCTAGTCATGTTTGCAATTTTCTTATAAAAATCTCCTAAATATTTATTTTCCATTTATAGCTCATTTAGAAGAGGAAGCATTCCTCTAAAATATGGCTGTTGCATACACATTTAAGATGCCTGAATAATTTGTTTATTTGCTCTCAATCCTCATTTTTAAATGAACCAGCACACTTCCTTTTTATTTATCCATTATATATTTATATTTTTTTTTTCTTTTAAGGACAGAGTCTCCAGTACAAAAAGATCAACGCAACGTTTAAGGTCTGGATTGTGTGGTTTTGTGCCGTTATCATTGGCTATGGATATGCAACTGAAAATTTTTAATAAATTACTACTAAAGTAGCCCTTAATGCGCTGTGACCAGTGTACAGGGATACAGGAATGCTTTTAATCCCCCCACTCAGCGCCAGTTCAAGCTCCAGTTCACCTCACACCAGTGCAGCACCTCCTCCCCATCCCCTGCCAGCCCAGAGCTGCCTTTGCTGTGCCTGTGCCATCTCTGACGTGTCTTGGTTTGAACAACAGGTGACTGCTGAGGAAGGCAGGAACCTCCCTTGGAATGGAGAATGGAAAACCCCCTCCCTCCAAATTATCATAATTTTGAAATTAACGGGCTCTCAGGCAAAGATATGGGAATAGGAATAGCAGTTCTTTATTAAGAGAACTAAAATAAAACAAGCATGGTGTGTTACAAAAACCAACCCCAGTGCCAGAGTCAGGATCCAGCTGAGCCCTGTGGCTCAGGGCTTGGTGGCAGTGCCATCCCATGGTGGCTGCAGCCCTCCTGCAGGGGCACAGGTGGCTCTGCTGGAGCAGGGATCCTGCACAAAGGTGGAGTTTCCCTGGGAAGGTGCCGTGGGGATGGCTGGGCCTGGTGTCCCTCTGGGAATGCCAAAGGCTGCTGGCTGTGCCAAATCCCAGATTGGATCCAGGTAGGAATGCTTGGCTCCTGGGCTGGCTGCAGCAGCTCCCAGGGGGATGCTGGCATTTTCTCAGGGACACTCAGTGGCCCATGAGCAGAAGATCTGTGCCTGGAGGGAGGCTGGGTCCTGGAAGAGATCAAGAAACTGCCCCAGGTGGTTTTTAACAGCTGGGCCATGGACAGAAAACCACACCACCCCCCCACCTCAGTTCCAACAGATGGTTGTAGAATACACACTGCACTGCAACCCATGGCACCACCAGAGCAGCTCTCTCCTCTCCATTTCCACAGATAATCCCTGCAGATATCACTGCCTCCATGGAATCCTCCTGCTATTTCTGGTGTCCTGGCCAGCCTTTCCCATCTGGCAGCTCGAGCTTTGAGCACAGCCAGCAGGATGTTTCCATCTGGCTCCCCCAGCAATTTTCCACCCTTGTGTAGCATTTTAGGATATTTAAACAGGCGGTTCCAGGGAAATTTGTTATAACAGACTCCCCAAAGGCTGCTTTTCGCTTTTCTTCCTTCTCCCTGGCTGCTGAGATGGACCTTACAGGGAACATCCCCCAGGGCTGGAGGGACATGGTGGGATGGATCTGGAAGGTCGACTCTGCCCCTTGCCAGCAGCTGGATAAACGTAATGGCTCAGCCTCTTTGCCACCCTTTCTGCCTCTGAACAGAGTGAGGGGACATGTTTTGATGACTAGAAAAGCTTTTCTCCCTTCTATTCTTCCCCCAGTGGAGAAGAGGGAAAAAATTGGCAAGAAAATAGGACCAAAATAAAGGAACCTGGCAAGAAAAAAAGAGAGGAGTGTGGCTAAATCTCAGAATGCAAATCAGACAGAAAGTGCCTGTCCAGTTCTGGGAATAAGACAGAGAAGGGGAATTTCCACTGAATTTATCCCTCCTTTGCAAAGATCCTGACATCTCCAGTGGCTTTCTCAAACTGTTCCATTTCTAATGGGTTTTGAAAAATGCCAGGGACACAAACAAGCAGTGAGTGATTTTCTTGCACTACTCTCCTCCTGTAGGTAACATTAGGAATCCTCCTTCTCTTATCTTGTACTGCTCCAGGGAATTTCATTTGTCCCTCTCTGTGAACAATCCAAATTTCAATTCTTAAGAAGAATTTGAAGAGCTCAGTCTGCCTGGTGGACTCCTCTGTCTGCAGTGATCTCAAAGACGAGATGGCAAGAGAGAATCATTTTCAGGGAAACATAACTTTAAAATATAACAATTTATTTTATTCTTTTCCAAATAAAGCCTCACATTCAGCATAAAGTATTTTTTTCACCCAAACTTGAATGTATCCATAGAGGCACAGCTGAGAATGGAGAGCAGCTATTGGGAAGGACACAGCAAGAGCAGGGTGTGGGTTTGGCAATGAAACTTTTTTGGGATGAGGATGGAAATGTGTTTTAAGACACTGGAGCCACCTGGGGGGTAGGAAGAGCACAATAAACCAACACGTGTCCTCAGTGTGAACAGCAGGATATTTTCAGGGAGGTTTTGAAAAGCTGCTGCAGAGCTCTTGAAATTACTTCTCATTTAACTCTGCCAAGAGAGCCAACACCCTCAAAATCTGGGATTTAACATTGCCCTTGTTACAGTCAGTGGTAATTTTTTTCTCACTTTTTTTTCCCCATTTGCAGTGGAGTTCATGACTCCATAACTACACAGGGCTCGGAATTACAGAAAGAGCAATTTCAAGAAAATGTCTAAAATATGTTTTCTGGGCTTCTTGAGGCTATAATCTTGGTGTCCTCCAGAGCTGTAAGTGGTTACAAAATCGAAGGAATTTACCCAACCCGATCTGACCTCTTGGAAGTCTCCAGTGGGTACAGGGTAGGTTGCAAACACCACATGTGAAAGAAAGGGAGACATTTTAGTGTGTGCAGCTTGTTCTTAAGCTTCTGAAAATTATCAGTGCTATGAAAAGCTCTTTGTGAGCTCCAAAGTCCAAGTGAGAAGTCGACCCTTCGTGAATTATTTAGCCTCAAACTAATAATAACAATAACAATAAACCTTAAAAAAATGGAAATGGCTGCTAAGCTCTGTAATCAATTCTTCCCTCATTGTAAATCTTGTGTGGTCTCATTTCTGCTCAGCCTCGAAACAGGAAATGTTGTTTTCAAAGGAATGGTTACAAGGGAACTCTTTGTTATTTGTCCGTGAAACGCTTCACACAACGCGGCCTTAATCCTGGATTAAGTAGGTGCTGCTGCAGCACTGGAATTAATTGCATCACGTGGGGGAGCGTTATTATTGATGAGCAGAATGGCAGCAGAAATAATATTGTTAGTTAAGGGTTATTAAGTAGGAGAGCTTCACCTTGGAAGGAGTTTCTCAGGAAATCAGGCTGTGGTGGCTTCTGAGCTGTTGCAGGCTCCAAAACAGAAGAATAAATGACCAGAATTTTCATGAATGCAGCGACTGCCATTTCTTGTTCTCTTAGAATCAGAGTCACAGACTGATTTGGGTTGGAAGAGACCTTAAAGATCATCCAGTCCCACCAGAGACACCTTCCACCATCCCAGATGGCTCCAAGCCTCATCGAACATTGGACACGTCCAGGGATGAGGCAGCCACAGCTTCTCTGGGCAAAATTGTCTCCTGGGGTTTTACTTACGGGTTTTTCTCGCTCTCAGCATATTCTGGACAAAACAAATCTGTAGTGGCTGCTTGTCCCTGGTGTCAGCGAGATTTTTGTTGGAAGGATAAATTTGCATGGAAAATGCCTGGTCCAGACAGGATGGGAGAGCTCAGGAGCCGAGCTTGCCTCTGTAATTCTCCCCTAAATCTGGGAAAGGGGTGTTCGAGGCTTCTCCCCACGGAACTTTAAATATTTGAATCTCTTTCCCTAATAAACTGCTTTCCTAATAAACTGCTACCATATGTAAATGGAAACGTTTTGCTGACTCTCAATCCCACCCGGAGCTGCTCGCTGGGGCTCAGCTACCCTTGTACACGGCACATACAGGGCTATAAAAAGTAGCAGACTGTGTCCCTTTAATAAATTACACCATAAATTTTACAGACTTTACCCCAGTGGCTTTTTAAATCTCGCTATGGTTATGCAACATCATCTTGCAATAGGAAGCATCCTTCAAGTGCTTAGGTTAGAGGAGCAGAATCTAATCCACTCGAGATATTTTAGAGTGTAATAAATAAATAAAATGTACCCTCTCTTCAGGATGAAATATGACACGCACAAAAGGGAGACAAGCGGCTTTGATAGCTGATGATAAGGGTCAGTATTTCATTTTCATTTTGTTCAGCATCTGGTTTTTGTCCTAAAAATCTAATATCTATGACACTGACAAATTAACTTAAAGTACGTGAAATGCTGGAAAAGTTACTTTGCCCTGAAATCTTCTCATCCAAGGATTAAGGAGGCAGAAGAATCAGGTTGTTTCAATAGGGATACAAAACTCCCACCCAGAAACCTCCAGGAAACATCAGTGCCCAAGACAGGAAGATAAGAAATTAAAACCTTCAGACTCAAATGACCACTGATCAAGGTCTTTTTCTGCCCTCCTTTTAGTGACCAAAAATTGAACAGTTTCTTCTGCCAATGTGGTGATAAACTTGGGGGTCTGGACAAGCCCATTCTGCCTTGTTCAAGTGTCCACAGTGGTACTGGAAAGCTCCAGAGAAAGAGGCATTTGTGCTGACTCCAGAGGCAGCTGGAAAACTCATCAGCCTCTGGAAACCCATGGAAACGAAGGCACTGCACTGAGAGGAATAATTATCACAGTAAAAATGATTGGCAGATCCAGAGCAGCGTTAACACCAGGGTTTGTAAACAGTGGAGGTCAAATCTGAACCTGAGAAAAGCAGGAGGTGCCCCATTAAGACCAATCCTGAATTTGGCCACAGTCCTTGAGCTTTGGAGAGGGAAGCACAAGCTCTTCAGCCATTCAGGAGTGAACACCACTATTTCTGGGACTTCCAACCCTATTTTCCATCCTGCTGCAGCTTCACAGTCAAGGTTTCTGGGCGTGTGTCCCGAGACAGGGGGATGCTAATTCATATTTAGGATTGGCAGGAGGGAGGAAAAGCTGGTTCTTAAACACCACTGCCCACACAAATCCACATTGTGTGAGTTCCTCCCCACTGTGATCATGGCACCACCACAGCCTTCCAGGGTTTTTCCATGTTTTTTGTAGGTTTTGACCATTCTCAACAATATTATTTATAAAATGATGTCATTGCCAGGGGGTTTTCCTGCAATTTAATGAACACAGTTAAGCATTTTTTCTTTCCAACAAGAAATGAAAAGTGAAAGCTTTTGCTTTGGGAAGATGCAACACCTGAATGTCAGCAGAAGACAAGGTTGCTTCCATAATAAAATCTAAGAACCAAAACCAAATAAAGAGAAACCCTTGAAAAGTGAAGAAAACTGGAGAATTTGCCACTAGTGGGGGATCGGGAAGCCCAAAATCGAGAGGGACACTGAAAATGAGCCACATCTCCCATGTGGGTGCAGCGTGGCTGAGCCCTGCATGCTCCCAGCCAGCACTCAAAGGGACCATCCAAACTGGCCCTGAAGACCCTACAAGGAGCAGTAGAAGAGCTGGGATGGAAAAGGGAACCTCAGAGTCTCTGATGGCACAGTTCCCTGCTCACAGCCCAAAACTGCGAGCTGTGTTTGAGATAAACCCAGCTTAAAGCAGCCCCGTGCTCTGAAAAGCTCTCAAGCCTTTGGCCACGACCCTGAGGGATTTTTGCTTTGCTTTAGCAGAGAAAGGGGCCTGGGGATATAAATGTGTCCCTTGACATGGCAGCGTTTATCCTGATTTGGGAGGATCCATTAATTTCATAAATTTTTGTTTACTTTGAGAGTGAGCTCAGGGCTCCCTTTGAGTCCCGCCCTGGGCTCTTGACTGTCCTTTCTGTGTGCTGCACACAGTAGTTGGACATGGTCTGGAGACCTCTGGAGTTGTTATTTTTCATCAGGAGGATGGCTTTTAGCTGCAGGGGTAAACCTCACTCCATGCTGGGCAAATGTTGGGTGGAAAAATATTTCACAATAGGAAACAAGTTGGAATAAGTCAGAAAAGAGGAAGTCAACCAATCCGCAGTGCTGTTTGGGATTGGTGTAATATTTCAAAGTTCCCTGTTTTGAAATTATTAGACCACCAAAAAAGTGAAAGGCTGCCAAAAATTACTGTAAAAGGTAATAATTGTTAATAACTTGGCATCTGCTTGCTCATTTGAGCTGCATGGGTTTGGCATTCATTAAAGACAACATTGTAAGCAAATAAAGGAGCAACTGCCTGGCACATAACATTTTTAACCACATCATAACTAAATATTAAATGTGAGGTTTTAATTCAATTTATAGTTTAAATAAGGATCTTTGCAGCAAGTTTAGGGGAAAAAAATGAGAGTCAACCCCATAAACAGTGAGTCATAAGAAGATCTTAAAGAAATAATTGCAGTGTCCTTGACCTCGAAATGATCCTTTTTCTGAATTAGCACAGGAATTTAATTAAAGCTTCAAAAAAAGCTTTCATTTTAGATTTGAGTTACCAAATATTTAGAGATCCAGTGCCCAGGCAAGCCAATGGAAACATTCCTGCTCATTTCAGTGAGCTTTGGATCAGGCCCCGCACAGCTTTGGGTGTCTCATTTCACAGGACGGACCCAAGGTCACCGCGGGAGAAAATGTTCTCCCTTAACCCAACCTTATCTGAGGTCACACATCCCAGGGATCCCAGAGCAGCATGGCCAGGGCAGGGAGGAGCCACCTTCGAGCCTTGCCATCACTCTGCTGTGGTTTCAGGTGATCACACAGAGCTCTGAGCTCTCCCTCTGTCCTTTCCCCAGCTGGGACCATCCTGACCCGATAACAGAGTCACTAAATCGCTGCCCTCACCCCGTGCCAGAGGTGCAGCACGCTCCTGCCAGCCTCTGTCCCCCTTCTCTTCCCAGCAGAGCTGCAGGAGTCACAGCTCCAGCGTGTCAGAGACTCATCCAAAGGTCACTGAAGTCAGGGGACACCTTTTCTATTGACTCCAGTGGGCTTCGGACCAGGCTCTTACTCACCACTAACAAGTCAGCATTTACCAGAAGTGATATCCAGCAATTTCCTGTTCCCAGTAGAGGGTAAGTGGTGATAGCTGGGGTGTCATCCAGTGGTTACATTTGGTGTTTCTGACCTCTAAATGAGCTTCTCTACCCTATTCCTGCATATCCAGGGCTCTGTGTTACATGACTCGGGATGCAGGAGAGAGGGGAGCAGGCTGCAAGGATTGCAGCTTTCCTTACTCCTCTCTTTCTTGTGATCTCAACAGAAGATCATTTTTATGGATCTTCAAATAAAAAAAAAAAATCCAAATTTTTTTTTTAACTGTTTTTTCGAGATGCTCGTGAAACTCCTGCCCTCTTCCTCAAGTCAGGTTCACAGTGAATAGGGTGGCAATTTTGCTTGAGTCAGGAGAAAATAAGGACAAACTGGAAAAGGAGCCCTCAGTCCCGGCACACAGTCAACAGTGTCATCTTTCAAAAGAAATTTCTGCACGCTCAGAAGGATCAATGTCTTCTTATTTTGGTTCAACAGAGGCTTGGTTTATTACACAGCTTTTGTTTTTATTAGTGAAATGCACTAAACTGTTTTCTCAAGACTTGCCAAACAGTTTAAAATGTAATACCATTAAATTTGAGGTCCTACTGGGAAAAGTAATGCAAACTTAATTAAAGTTAACCAGAGTTTTCTCTCTGCGCAGCCCCGTGTTTCTCTGTGCTGGAGTTTGCTCGTAAAGCCCTTGTTTGCTCAGAGCAGAGCAGGGCTCAGGCTGCAAAGGGTGGTGGAACTGCCAGAGTAGGAGATGGTGAGGAGAGAAGGGAGGAATGAGCAGCAGGAATAGCTGGGGGAAATAAAACAAAATAACAAAACCAAAAGACTGTTTTCTTCCTCTGGTGTAAAATATTTCAATTTTCATCCTAAGCTTGATGGCATCCCCGCAGCTTTCCTGGGATGGGGTCTGGAACACAGCGTGGTGTCTCCAAGGGGGGGTGAAGGCTCCAACTCCAGAAAACATTCACAGGGGTCAAACATCAATCTCTGCAACGCAATCTGTGCAGCCTGAATCTCTACAATATTTCTTCTGTGGCTTCTCACTGCTCCTACCTGTTTATCCCCCTGCCAGCTCTGCGGGATGGCTCCTCTGCAGGTGGCAGCTCCCTCTGTGCTGCCAGGAGCCTGGCAGGGATTGAGCGGTCCAAAAGGAAGGATGAGCTTTGCCTAAAGTGCTGTGACCCTGCAGCCTCAATTCCTGAGCACAGAGAGGTGAAATTCTGATTGCAGCTCCACACCCCGAGTCCGAAACGAATCTGGTACCCTGGCTCCTTATAAAACTTTAGATATTCCCTGGTGTCTTGGGAAAAGGGAGAGAACACAGCCCCTGATGTTGGGCTTGGTGCCCACATGGGTAATTGGATATTTTGCCCATCAAATATTTGCCTTGTGGTTTGTGCTGGATTCTTGTCCCAGGACTTGCTCAAAAACCTGGGGGCTACACCCCAGAGCTGGAGTATTTGAGTGGAGCATGCAAAGAGGAAAACAAATGTTTAATTCCTCTAGAGATTAATTTAGACCTGGAAACAGTCAGATTACAGAAAAAGGTCCTCTAAATGCCATCTTTTTGGCATCTGGTGTTCAGAAGAGGCTGGAAATATGGCAACAGCACCAGGTCAGGCAATGGGATTAGGAAGGAAATCCAACTGACTGGTCCAGAATCCCAGGATGCCATTCCCCACCATGGCTGGGATGGGCTAGGAAGCACTGATAGAAGACTCTAGGATTATGAAAGTTATTTTGCCATGAGTTTTTCCTGGGATTTTACCTCATCCTGGCCCTCCATTTATTGTTAGTCTCCTGAGCAAAGCTGATTTCTACCTCAGGCACTGTAATGCACTTTCTGTTGCCTGAATGAGTTTATTACACATGGTGATGTGAGCAGCATTGGCAAGAAGAAAAGAAAGGAGTAAGAAATTTCCATAATAATTTCATTTTTAAAAAAGAAAGCTTTCAGTGATTGTTCACATCCCTTCTCTTCATCACCAGCCTCAGGGATGGGTTTCCAGGCCATACATCTTGCAGAGCAACAGGTAGTGATGGATGTGTGAATAGAAAGTTTAATCTCTGAGTTGTTGAATTAGAATTCTGCTGCTCAGGTAAGAAAAAATGAAGATTTCTTATGATTTATTTGTCCAGTTAGAATTCCATGAATTTTGAATAGTATATTTAAACTTTTTATTTTTTTTTTAGCTTGGTAGATGTAATTAATAATTTACCTTAAGCTAGAAGTATGCAGGAAATAAGCGAACAGAAATGAAGGTGACATTGAGCAGTGTCACTATGGGTTATACAGCATCTTTTAACTTTTATAGAACATTTTTTATTGTTTCCCATTTTTAGCAGATATCTGTAATAGCTCTGACCAGTAATTTCCTGTTCATCACCATTTCTCAGCTGAAATTTGGAGCTCTAATAGTGTGCATGATATTGCATTTACAGAGAGTCTGGAATGTGGTTGTGCAGGAGAAGAGCTCCACTGCTGCTGAGACTGAGGTGGATTTTTTCTTGATCAGATGAAAACTAAAATGATGTGGCCTCATACTACTCATGTAGTCTGTTCTTTCTCTCCCAAATTATAAATGAACTTCACTTTCCCTGAAGGCGAGGACAGAGGTTGGTTTCAGGTCTGCCTGTGAAGCACTGAAGGCTTTTGAAATGAGGATGTAAATAAGGATGAAATATTTATGTAGACAGAAAATATTATTGGATTAAATTCTTGTGGAGGAGACAGGTAGTTCATGGAATCGTTTTGTTTTTTTTCTTGCTGCCACCTCATGGAAACCTGGAGCATCAGCACTGGCAGTTGTTTTTGTTTTCCCTCCCACAGGGCTCCGACATGAGCCCTGTGGAGATCACCACTGCGCTGATAAGAGGACAAGAATAGCATTTTGTCCTTGGAGAATTCATTTGTTTCCCAAAAGCTGCCCTGCTTGTGAAGCTCTCACTTTCCCTCCTGTCCAAGCCTGGGGGACGCCAGACATGGCCAGGCTTGGAAAGCCACACGTCCCTGTCCGCAGGGGCACTTCCTGACCAGAAACGAGCCCTGGGACATCTCTTTCTTTCCACTACCCCTGGAGAACAATAATTTTTTGGGAGCAAACTATACCTACATGGAAAGTTCCCATTTCCTCCTCAAAATAACAAAAAAGAAAAATTAAAAAAAAAAATAAAAATCCCCAAAACTAAGGCTCTTGTGTCCTCTGTTCCACGGCCCGGGCAGGTTCCCGCTTGCGCGATTCCATGGCCCTCGCCTTGGCTGTCTGCCCAAAACTCCCGTCTGTTTTCCAGACAGGAAATATGAATCAAAATAACATGACATAAAAACAGTAATTAGCTTTTGTGTGTGAGGCTGCTAAGGCCTTAATGAGGAACAGGCTTGTAATAAAACTCTTGGCTACTCTCCCCCAAACTCACTCTGTCGCTCGCTCCCCTTTTCAGTTCATCATTTATTTTCTTGCAGGGACAAGTGAGGAGAGAAGGAGACACTATCTGTAAATGGATCCTTCCCACCCTTGTTAAATTATCAGGGAGTCTATAAATGTTTTGACAGGCTTTTTTCCCATTTGTTTTGGGCTATTTCTGTCCCACCCACAAAGCTCATCTTTCCCTGTCATCCTTTGATGCCTTTCAGAGCATCTTAAGAGCTCGGGCTTGAGCAGTAGTTGAGGCTTGAATGGAAGTGGGGGATCCTACAGGACACCTGAGGATGTCACACGCTTCCAAGGATATTTTCTGGATAGTGGCTCCATCATGCCACCCAGGGCAGTTGTGGTGTCTCTCTCAGCACCTTGGTGTCCTTGAGCAGAAAGGAAGTTGTGGAGCAGCAGGGTCACCACGAGGCCAAGGGAGATGGGCTGGTATCAAGGGTCACTTTGGCAACCTTTAGGCATGTCTTGGGTTACAGGGCAGGATGGCCCCAGCAGTGTGGATTCCATCCCAGCTGTGGAAACTGGGGCAGGGGTGAGGATGGGGTCACCCTCTGTCCATGGCCCAGCTGTTCAAAACCACCTGGGGCAGTTTCTTTATCTCTCATCCTCCCTCCAGGCACAGATCTTCTGCTCATGGGCCACTGAGCGTCCCTGAGAAAATTACAGCATCCCCCTGGGAGCTGCTGCAGCCAGCCCAGGAGCCAAGCATTCCTCCCTGGATCCAATCTGGGATTTGGCACAGCCAGCAGCCTTTGCCATTCCCAGAGGGACACCAGGCCCAGCCATCCCCACGGCACTTTCCCAGGGAAACTCCCCCTTTGTGCAGGATCCCTGCTCCAGCAGAGCCACCTGTGCCACTGCAGGAGGGCTGCAGCCACCATGGGATGGCACTGCCACCAACCCCTGAGCCACAGGGCTCAGCTGGGATCCTGACTCTGGCAATGCGTTTCCTTTTTTTTTACTGCATTTTTATTTTAGTTCTAATAAAGAACTGCTATTCCTCTCCCCGTATCTTTGCCCGTGAGTCCCTTAATTTCAAAATTATAATAATTTGGAGGGAGGGGCTTTCCATTCTCCATTCCAAGGGAGGCTCCTGCCTTCCTCAGCAGACACCTGTTATTCAAACCAAGACAAAGCAAAAATCTGAGATCTCACAAGGAAAATATTTAATTTATGGGGGAAGAAGTTTCAGATGGCAGTGAAGTCCTCTCAGACCTGGCATTATGTGGCCTCAGACTGACATGTGAATCCAGAGCTGTGCTGCACGTGCTGTGAGAGCTCCAAGGTGAGCAGAAAGGTAAACTCCTGGAATTTTCTGCATCAAGACAAGTTTGCTCATGCAAAGAGCTGTGTCCCCTTCCCAGACAGATGCACCAGTGACAAGTGACATGATGTTATGGTTCTGCTGGAACTGAGGACCACCAAACTCCCCAGTGGCCTTGGCTCAAAACATAAACTCTACTTTGACACCGCTGATAAAAACACAAAAAAATCTCTTTGTGTAGACCCTAATAATTTTCCTGTCTATGTCTCTGCATGTTTGTAGGCTGTCCACTGATTTTTCTGAGTTCTAATTTCAAGTCCCTTTGTGGTCAGTGCATTCAGAGCTGCAGATCAATGGTGGAAGCCACAGATTGCAATGGATTTTAGCAATGAATGGTAAAATTCCTCCAGGATCTGTCATCATCCATGCCCGTAATGCCCTGCTGGCAGTAAATCTAATGGGTTTCATCAAGTGAGAGGAAAGAGAAAGGTTGTGTCCCTGCTTCCAGAACCTCTGCCCTCTTTTCCCACCTCTCTATTGGCACAGAGTGGAAAAGACCTGGTGAGAGTGTTTGGAGAGACAATCCATGGAGAGTCTATGGAACCAACCCTGGATCCTCCTGGAAAGCTTTCTGATGGGATTTACCTCATACCAGAGCCTTGAAAGTGATGTTCACCAATTAATTAATAACTGTAGGAACACCTTGGCTGCTTATGGGTATTTTTCCATCGCTTAGTGCTCTAACTCACAGCTGGCAAAGTCCAGAGGTGCTGCTGGAGTTAGGGAAAATAAATTCTGGGAGAACTCAGAACGTGCTGCGATTTTTTAACTCCAAGCTCTGCTGTCCATGATAAGATCAGATTAGAGGTAGCAGGAAAAAAACCTTTCCCTGGCAATTTTTCAATGGAAAATGCCATCCAGTTGAAATCCAGACTTCCTATCAGAGTATGTTGTTGTCAATGAAGTTTTGCTTCAAATTTTTGAAAAAGATTTGTTTAGACTAGTTTGAAGTATTGTGCTTGGACCTTGTTGGAGTGAAATGGCTTGATTTTCTGTCCTAAATGTCTTTTCATAACAGAAGTGATTTAATTTTATGCTTTGAATAATGTATGTTAAAAAGGAAGGTATTTTGTTCTGATTTGCTTTTATCAGAACAAGCTATTTTATTTCATTTCAAATCTTTTTTTTTTAATGTAGTTGAAGAGAAAATGTGGCTTTCAAAAGTTTTTTCTCCTGATTTGGCACTAGACCAAATTTTGAAATGTCAGAATTTCGAGTGGTCTTTCAGTGAAGTACAGCCCATTTCATGGCGTAAAGCAAGAAGAAAACCCACATAAAACAATCAAATTGATGTAGACATTTATTACTTGTGAGAGTTGTAAAAGCATCACATGGCTTTCTCATAAAAAGTCATAAACCCTATTTACAGTCCCTGCATTATTATTCTAGTAACTAAAACCAGGGACTCTATGAAGTGCAGGAGTGTTCAGCAAATTCTCTCCCAACTCCGTTGGAAATGCAGAAAATTCTCCCTCTTTTCAGAGAAGAGGGGATCGTGTTTTACATGTATTTATTTATTTTGTTTACCTCTTACACTTCGAGCTTGGCGCCTACCCAAGAGGTCAGAGCTATAATTACTCACATTTCATGATAACAAACGCAGAAATTAAATCGGCAATGTGCCCTCGTGTTTTGGGGAAAACTGGTGGTGTTTAAGTTACATTTCAGCACTCAAGAGGCTTAAATGCTTTAGTAGGAAAAGCTTAACCCTGTCTACAGTGTAGCATCCAACACTTTGAGCCTTGGGCAGTGCATGGTTACAGGTGAAATTCGCTTGAAGAGATCGTAAAGACAGTAATAGACATGAAAAAAAAAAAAATTCCACGAGGTTTTGGATCAAGCACAGCAATATATGGGGGAGAACAGAAAGAGATATTCTGAAAGGTTTGTTTGTTCTTCCATGTTCTGGGCTCAGTGAAATCAGTGAGAAAGGGGGAGCTGCCAGGAGGGAGTGGGGCTGTCCCACGGAGCAGCGCTGTTGCTATTGCAAACACATTGTCTTGGAGTGTTGTCATCCCTGGAATAAAGCACTGGAGCTTCAGAGAAAAGCCAAAGCTTCCCTCGGAATTTCTACTGTGAAGAACCTTTGTATTGCCTGTAAAAATGACAAATGTAAAAATGACAAATGTAAAAATGACAAATGTAAAAATGACACCCTCTCCTTCTTTAGGGAAAGCCCGAGGCCACTCCAAAGCAGATCAGCTGGAAATGTTTGAGGAGAAGGGAAAGGGAAAGGGAAAGGGAAAGGGAAAGGGAAAGGGAAAGGGAATGGGAGTCATGTTCCTCCTGCTGGCACTGAACCTCCAAAACTTGGACTTTTGGAACATCATTCTCTTGACTGTAACATAACTGCTGGTGGTTTTTAACTTTATTTTCTCTCATTTATCATCCTTTACACGTCCAAGAAGTTCGTCTAAGAGTGTGAGTGAGCTGTGCTGAGCAGCAGTGGAGGATCTCTGAGGAAGTTTCTCCCTCATGGGTTTCCCACTGGTGTCACTGCACTGGCTATATCCAGCTAGAGCAGCCTTTTATAACCTTGCCATGGTTATTTTCAACTTCTTCCTTCTATACAGGACCCATACATAAGCCCAGGGCTAAAAATACTTGAATCCAGCCAATCTTTCCCTAACAGATCTGGGAACTTGCATCTGTTGTCTGAGCTCAGCCAGAAACTGATTTCCAGAGTCTGAAACTCGGCTCAGCCCAGTGTCTCAAACAAAGACAGTTGGAGGATGGCCCCGGGCAGTTTAGAGGTCCATCACCACTCTCACATGGATGTTGTGAAGCTACACCCTGCTGGCTCACCTCACCTGTGAGTACCTCCAAAAACAGCCTTCAAAAAGCTGATAAAATTGCTTTTCTGGCTTTTAGGAATGGTTAAAATATCCAAGCCATGCAAAGAAAACCCTTGTTTTAAAAAAACCATTAAACAAATAGCAGAGTGAGGATCTCTGTGAGGAGATGCCCCTTGGGCTGCCAGAGGACATTTGCAGCTTTCCCATCCTCTTGGGGAAATTCAAGGATATCTGTGCCACATCCTGCTGGACCCTGTGCCTGCCCACAGCATTCCCTGACTCGTGCACAGGCTCAGAAGACACATGGAATTAGTCTTTCTGATTGAATAATTCTGCGGTAGAGCTTGGACGTGTGCAATATATTGAAAGCCTTTGGGAGACTATCAAAGTTTAATAGGGAAAGTATGGCATTTTTGAAAAATCTTTCCTTCCAAACCTTGCTGTCAAATGATTTGTTTGCTGTTTTTATAAACACGCTGCAGTGCCACTGAGGAGGTATAGGGACAGGAATGAGCTGGGCTGGCTGGTCCAGTTGCAAAAGAGGAGGATGGGTTAACCCCTCCAGTGCCACTCCTTGGGATTTCCAGATGTCCAAGGAAAGCAACCAGGTCTGACTGGCAGTGGAAAACTGCCTTTCCCTGTTAGATAAGAGCAGTGGCTGCATTGCTTGGTATCTCAGATGCCCTGGTTGCTAAATTTGGGGTTAACTGTCCATACAAATAATATTTTGGAAGTACTTTTTCTGTTGATTTCACTCTGCTCTCACTCTGATCTTCTTGTAAATAACACTGGATAAAGACACCTTTCCCTGTTATGCCATTTCTACCTTTCCTCCACACTCTTGACCTCCTCTTTGGCTTGTTTCTCTTGGAATTACTCATCCAAGTCTTCAATCTTCCCTGATTCTCCCAGGATTTTTAGGATCAGATATTTAACATCCTTCATCATGCATTTGCCAAGGCCTTGTGCCTTCCTCTTCCTCCACGTGCTTCCTTCCTAAAGTCCTGGCCAGGCAGTCTCCTCTGGCTCTGGATAAATATCCCAATCTGCCCATTTAACAGTTGTTCATCAAATCCAATTTGTTCTTTTCAACCCAGCCCTTCTGAGGTCTCGCTCACCTGCCACACAATAAAATTCACCTCCTTTTACCTCCTCTCCCTCAGGGTCCCATTTCCACCTCTCTTTGCAGCTCCTCTGTCAGCACCTGCCACCTTGAAGTTGTCTTTTAAGCAGCTCTGATTTCAGAGTTCTTGTTCTACCTATTCAGACCTCCTGCACTAAACATCTGGCAGGGACAATGTGCAAGCCAGGATTTTATTTCACACTGAGATACCCAGAAGTCCACCCCCTCACTGCTTTAGGAATTTTTCCTTTGAAAAAGCACAAATCCTGCTTTCCTCTCCCTTGACAACTTCTCTTTTATGCTCGGGACAAGTGGTATTCCTCAACTAAACACTCAGCACTTCCTCCTTTCCCCTCTTATTCCATTCAGCTCCTAAGCAATTTGCTACACACTTCCTTTTGGAGGTCCAAAAGCTACACAGCTCTAATGTAGCGTTGAACTCGTCAGGGGCTGGCAGCAGTGAAATGCCTCTCAGCATTCCCTGGGTTTCACTGGCTGCTCCAGCACCACCTGCTCCCCAACCCGCTCCGCTCAGACACCACGATTTATTTTTGCACTAATGGCAAAGTACACTGAAAAATAAATGGTGTGCTCCTCGTCTGCAGTTATTTCCTTGAAGAGATGGCCCTGGAAGAGAACTCTGAGTGGATCTTTACCTATGAATCACTGCAAAGAGCCTCAGCTCCCACTGCTAATCCCAGTGTGGAAAGAGGAGGGGGTGTTGTACAGAAACCTTGATGTTTGCATCTGCCTTTGATTCAAGCAAAGGGCAAAAAGAAGCAAAATATCACTTTTCACAGACAGGAGACTGTTCCAAACCATGTTACATTTTGTACAATAATGGTTTTGAAAGACAGCTCATTCCAGCTTGTCAAATCAGCCATTACGTTTGCGTAGCTCCCGTGGGAGCCGTTTCAGCGAGCACAGAAATCTAAAAAACAACTCACACACACGGGAAGAGACAGAAATTCCTTTCATCCTTGGCACTTCTGCCATCAGCCAGGCGAAGGGACAGGTAGTAAAACACATCTCCTGAACATCTCCTTCCTTGGAGCACGCTGGAGATTGGAAAACATTTTGGCAAAGTTCATTTCACATCACGTGTGTGCAATTAAAAAGCAGTTTTCTGACGAAGAAGGAAGTTTGGTGAGGACACAGGCACTGACTGCCCGATCACTCCAGCACTTGTCCAATATTCCTGGTGCATCCAAGCCATTGCAGCCATTCCTGGCACCGTGGCCCCAGGATTTGCAATCAGCCTCCACACTCTGCTCCCCAGAAAGCCACAGCTCCCTGCCAAGGCTGATGTTGAAGTGTTTGGGGCTTTCTAAAGCCAGATGTCTCTGTAATCCTGTATTCCTGTTAAACTCCTCGCTCAAGCGTCCTTGGAATGATGAGAAAGCTGTTCCTGAGAAAGATGACAAATGGATGAGGATTAGGCCACAGGAAAAGCACACTTGAAAGGGCAGAGGAGGGTTTAGCTGAGTTCTGTCACTCAAATCTGAACATTAACACCCAGTTCCAAATCAGCCAGTCCTTTGCACAAGTGCCTGAGCTTCTGCCTTGGAAAGGTAATTTTGGCATAATTCCTGCCCCTGCCGTGGTGTGAAGATCCCAAGGAGCACTCACTGATTTTGCATGGAGTTTCTTGGGATGAGATTGGGCTGGATCTGATGCTCTCAGCCACCAGTGTAAAGACTCACAGTGGCTTTGCTGGAGCTCAGCTCCAAGGTAGATGCCATGCTTGGCACGGAGGCTCTGCCTCTTGCTATCTGCACATCCTGCCACACGAGACTTAGCTCTAAAGTCTGTGTTCCAAACCTGTTCTAATTATCTTCATTTCCCCTCTCACAGCAACCTGACTCTCAGTACAAGCAGCAGGCAGAAGAAACAGAATTTTTTCATCATGTCTTGGCATCTGTCTCTCTCTTGTTCCTAATCTCAATTCTTGTAACTGGGTTGGGTTTGTTGGGTTTTTTTTGATTCCCCTTCTTTTTTTCATTTCAACCATGACTTGAAAAGATTAAAGCCTGACGTTACTACTTAGGAAAAGGGACTTCTGCCAACAGAGTGTCCGGCAGGATGCAGATGGGGAAGATCAGTGAGACTGAAGGGCTTTGAAACAGCAGCATTAACATGTGGGGATTGCGTTGCACTCAAAATTTTTCCTGAAAATAGCAGAGGTTGGATTCTCCCCCTTCACTCCAGCTGGATAATATTTTTGTCCATGACTAAACCTGCCAGGCTGTTAAATTTTGTAACTTTCTTATTTAATGAAAATCTTGGTCCATTTGAGCCCTTTTATCATGCACATTCATGTGTATGTAACATGTCACTCTTTTTTATGTCTTTTTTAGTGCGTTGCTTTGCTTAACCTGACACAGAACAAGGTTTGACTGGTTTATGGTAGGAAATCACAAGGAAAATGGACTCTGGAGGGAGGAACTTGTTCTGGTGGAGCAGAGAGGGGACCAAGTGGTGCAGAACTGAAGGAGACTGAGCTGCCCCAGCCTTTCAGCCAAGGCAGTGATGGACCCTTGTCATACCCCTACCAAGGACTTGTGTGACAAATGCTGGATAAAGCTTGCTGGAGCAGCTCTGCCAAGTTTAGCTCGTGCTGTCTGAGGTCTCAGTGACCCTTCCAGCACCCCCATCTTTCTGCCAAGGCTTGCTCTCCCAGCAGCAAGTGCAGCAGGCACATCAGCACTGCAAGCTGCCAACTCCAGGGCGATGCCTCTGGGTGAATCCTTGCTGCAGAGTTCTTGTGATTAACCCTCTTCAGCTCTATCAGCGAGGGTCAAGTGTGAGCTGTCATGAATCTCAGCTCTCTTTCTGATGTTCCCTGGCTCCTACTGCCTGTGTTCAGGGGCTGTCTGGCTCCTCCATGCTTTTCCAGTTCTCCTACAGATTTGTTGTCATCTGAGCAGTCCCCAGTGCAAGAGTCAGGAGGCAAAACTGATTTAATTGGCACAGAAACCTCTCTTGGTCATATCCACCTTTATCTGTTTAAGAAAAAGGGGGTCTTGTACTTCAGGTTTCCCTCTGACACCCTCTTGATTTGTCTTAGCAGTGGAGGGTCTCCCACCTGCCCCAGAAAAGTGTGGGGAGCAGTGCAGAAGAGCAGGTGGACAGTGGCAGGGTTTTGGGGAGATGTTGCAAATGCCCAGCCATTTCCATATTTCCCCCCTCTACATTCACATATAATATTTAATTTACATCTTTCCCTCTACCACAGGTCTTCATTTGAGACCTTCAATGAAGGTGATTGTCTAGAAGGAAAAAAATACAAGAGCATGTGCTCACTGCCTGTGAGAGGAGAAAGACTTACCAGGGAGAGGGAGAAAAAACTTTTTTTTTTTTTAATTTGCTATAAAATTAGTCAAAACCACTGATGACTCCCAGTGGCATAGGGGTTTATTACAAAGGCAGAGTTTTATGCTCACCTGGCCCTGTTTCAGGTCTGTTTTTCATGTTTTATGCAGTTCTGCATCCACCACAGACCTCACCAAACATCCCCTTTGCCCACCAGAGGAGCCATCAGCCTAATCCATGTAGTCACACTATTTAGACCTTGAGCAAGTTTTCTCAGCTATGGTTATGTACAAGGTATAAATATTTTCCTTGTGAAGCCCAAACACCCTGCACCTTCACCCTTCTGCTTAGGCACCCTCTCAAGGAGCTCACATGAGAGCTGTTAATCAGCACCATATTTGAGAACTATTTTATTTATTT
>VZTB01003537.1:89728-102686 GCA_013397245.1 Thryothorus ludovicianus
TTTTTTCACAGAAAAACCAGCAGCCTCTGCTCCATACTCACAATTTTATTTTCATGTTGCTGTTGACACACACTATCCTGACCAGTCAGGTTGTACTCATTTCCCTGATTGGCACCATGAGTAAAGTTACAGCTCGTGTTTCATTTCCAGCCTCCTGTTCACAATTCCAGCTCCTTCATGGAGCAGATACAACCAGAGGAACTTGGTGGACTCTGTTTGCTCAGTGGAGACCAGGCTGTTTGATTTACCTGATATTTATTCTTCTGGTTTTCCTTCCTTTCTCTTAAAAATTTGAGATTACAGATTACCTGACCTGAGGGAGGAAAAAGCTAAATAATATCAATAAAAGACTTCTTTTTTTTCAGGAGAGGAGCTTTTCTGTATTTCTGCATCGCAGCATCTGTGGGTTCCCTCAGACCCTGGAGGCTGCAGTGACCTCTGAGATGGACTGTGGGCCATCAGAAGCTAAATATGCTGCCTTTGGTTAGCCCCACATGAATTACGACTCTGGAATGCTGAGGTCCATGTCCCTGATATATTTAGGTATAACCAATGGTTGTAACATGAAATTAAATCAACAGATTGCTGGCTGGCAAAATGCAGGCTGAGGAGCGCTGCAGGCCGCAGTGTAATGGAGTTACTGTCAGAACTTGGTGGCTCACTCTCCCACAGCTACAAAATCTGCAATTTTTGGGACTGTTTTCTCCAAACCCTTCCTCACTTCCCAGTAGATCTGCACAGATTTGGAATAGCACAGGCCAAAGCCCAGCAGGGACATGAGGCCAAGACCTGAGTGTTCCAAGCCCCATCCAACCTGGGCACTTCCAGGGATCCAGGGGCAGCTCCAGCTGCTCTGGGCACCCTGTGGGAAGAATTTCTCCCTGATATCCCATCCAAACCTGCTCTTTTTCAGCTAAACCCATTCTCCCTTGTCCTGTCACTACTCACCCCTTGAAAAATCTCCCCACTTTTTTTGTAGGCTCCCTGGATCTGAGTTTGATTACAGTTTCTGAGGGTCTTCCTGATGGTTTCTGGATCTAAGGCTGATTACTATTTCAAAAATCTGTTTCATGCTCATGCCCAACATCTGCTAGGGCTGAGCTCTACTTGGAATGCATTGTTTTCCTTGGATTTGGGAAGGTGCTAAAGTTTCCCTGAGCAGTTGTGACTGCAGTACCTTCCCAAGGAGCACCAATTCTGGCCTTTAATCTTGGCAATGAATGTCCTTCCCCACACTCCTGTTCAGAAGTGTGCGTGTGAGTGATTTAGTGCTTCGTGTCAGCAAATCTGGATGTTGATCTTAACTATGTTTTCCTTGTCCCAAGGCACTCTAGGAGCCTCAGACAGGGCTGCAGACACTCTTCTGTTAGGTAGAGTGAAAACACAGGCTAAAAAATTGGTCTTTACCTTCCAGTTTTATAATTCAGATACATCTGTTGTTGTGTCACCTCCAACGTCTTCAGAAGTTGTTAAAAATCCCCAAGAGCATGGAGCAGTTACAGCTGGGAATCTTTGTCCCACTTTGCCAGAAGTCTTCGTGAAGAAAAAATAAGGAAAATATCACATACTACACAAAGAAATATCCTCCTGGAGGCATTAATTTATCAGCAGGAAAAAAGGGGGAAAAGACACCCAAGCTGAGTTTATCTTTTCTTTTTTCCACACACAGAAGGATCTTTGATCGCATTCACCAGGCTCAGTTCTGGCATTTACTAGCACAAAACCAGATTTTGGTGCCTGGGCAGCAGAAGGACAGGAATTGGGGCAGAATTTGTTGTCACAGGCAGAGTTGTGTGAGTCTGTTTGCTCTGGCAATGTGCCCTTTTATTTATGTGAACTCACAGCCTTTTTTTTTCCTGCATGGGGCCATCCCCTGGAGAGTCTCCTTCAGAGGAAATCTGTCCAAACTTTGATGAAAACTGTCCTGTTACCTCCCTCTCCTAATTTGCCTTGTGTATATGGGCCAGAAGAAAAATGCAGCCACCCACCGGAATGGTGAGAAGAAATTCACCCGCCTAAAATAAAACCACTCAGCAATTTCTTTTTTCACACCCCACATCTCTCTGGGTTGCCCCACAAGCCAGGCAGCAGTAAAACCATTTACCAGCAAGCAGGGCTTGGGGCCACCTAATCAACCATTTTTAGAGTCATTTGGGCTTCCAGTTTGGCTGGAAAAGAAGTTTTCAACAAATTCATTTAAGTATTGTTACCACACAGAAGCCATAAATAAGTACTTGCTGCCGTGGCCATCTGCTTCTGGAGGTCACTGAAAAATAACTATTTCAGGAAAATGTTTAAATTCTTATTGGTAATACCTCTAACCAAAGCCAAGCCAGTAGGGAGATCATATGTTGGTTAGTGGGTGGCCTTAATGATTTTACCATAAAAGTAATTCCAAAAATACACATATCAGGCACTCCAGCTAATTCTGCAACTTGATTTGACAAGTATGAACCAAAATATATCCAGCAGCCAGGCAGTTATTAGTGGTGGAGCAGGAGGATTAAAAACTACTAAAACTGCCTTGGCACAAATGCCAGTGTGGTGCCTTTGTTTGAAATCAAGGGGAAAATTGGAATTTTGTGTAATTCCCAACACTCCCTCCTGTCAGAGGGAAAGCCAAGGAGACAGCTCGTGCTGTAGGTCCGTCTGCTATTACCTGGAATCCTTGGAAAATGTTCCCCCTTATGGCAGGGATGATATTGGGATGGAGAGATGGACACTTTCCACTAGACCAGCTTGCTCTAAAGCCCATCCATCCTGGATTTTAATCCTAATCTTTTAGTGTTCCAAATGTCTCTTTCTCTTGCCATGCTCTCTCCTCAGCCTGTCACTGGCTTGGTCCCTCATGGGAAAATTAGAAAAAAATAAATCAAAGATATTCATGTGAGCCCCACAAACATAGTGGCTGAGAAAAGAGACAGAACCCCATGAAATATGAAGGGTTTATTTCCATTACCCAGGCACACACTGAACCTGGGCTGCTGGGGCTGAGGGGAGGTAAAAAATCACTGTCATATAAATCCTCTGTCTGTGAAGCCTGCTCCCAAACTAACCCACGAGATGGACTTGAAATGAAGAAGTTAATCTTTAAATTTTTCGGCATTGTTAAGCATGGCATGTGATGTTCATTACTTGCAAGGTGATAAAAAGTAGCAACAAATCAGAAACAAAAATATGGTGTCAAAATCTGCTCAGTGCCAGCTATTAACAGAGCACTTTCATTGCAGAGAGGTTTCTGAGGTGGGGCAGCCTTTCAAAAACTACTTCTGCCACCCTGTCCTTACATTTTGCAGTCACAGCTCCCTGTCCCACACTGTCCCAAAGGATGGGCAGAGCCCTGGGTGCCCTGGGCCAGGGCTGCTGTCCCTCTGTGGGGTCAGCAGAGCAGCAGGACAGGGACCCCAGGGGTTTGCAGTGACCTTGGGGCACACAGTGCCATCAGCAGGTGCTGACCAGGGCTTAAGCACAAATCCAGAAAGGATTGTTTTGCTCAGCCCCTGAGCTGCTCATTGCCACAGGATATCAGAGTAGACACGGCTTGGAAAAGAATTTAGAGAGATCCTCCCGGGATGAATCCATCAGTGAGCATGAACAGCAAAGACACCCCAGCAGCCTCCAGATGAGGAAATCCCTGGGCTGGTACTCACCAGAAGCTGGCAGAATATTCAAGACACTGTTCTTAGTCTGTCTTTTTTTGTGGCATTTCCCTCAGTGCCTGTTTCTGCCTGCCAGAGGAAGCAGATGTGATCCTGTGTGGCCATTCCTGCCCCTTTGCACATGGCTGAATGCTTTGAGCCCAAAATGTGCTGTCCTGCTTAGTGGGAAGAGGATTTAGGTCTAGAGGCATTTAGGAACTCACCCTCTCTTCCAAAAAAATTGTTTTCCTTCACCTTGAGGGAGCTGAACATTCTTTACCCTCCCCAACGGTGAAAGCAAAACAAAAGGACCTTTATTGTTGTGAGCACCTGCTAATTTTAGAATTGGCCATGTTGCATTGGCCTCAATCTCTGGAATCAAGAAATTATAATAATCTTGTAGCTGTGCTGTGCATCCCGTGCCTCAGGAATCTGCTGCTCAGACTCTTCACCTGCAGTTTTGCTTCCATTCATGAGGTGACATCAGTACTTTGGTTTTCCTTCTAATTCCTGACGTTTTACCATTGTTAAAGCCATGGAGATATTGCAAATACTGACCTGATGCTTAATAAGGGAGTTTGAGAAGATATATGAGTCNATTTTATATATTTTTATATAAATTTTATATTTAAATTTAATTATTTATATCATTCTGTTCCTAACAGCAAGACACTTAAGGCACATTGAAGTGCACAGAGACAATACTCTCTTTTTTCTCCTTAGATACATTTTGCTGTCATTTGTGTAACCTTTCTTTTCAGTTTGATAATCAATTACACTTCGGGCTTCATCAGAGGGGTCCAAAGTGTAACAGCAGCCACTATTGTTGCAAGGGAAGGAACAAATTGATTGATGGTGGGTAATCACAGTAATATAGAGACTTGGCATGGGCAATATTTACTTTCCATCTGTCACTGAAGATATTTTACTGCCAATCAGTGCCTTCAGAAGGCTGCCTGGAACAATAGAGGCCTTTCTACTTAATTCCTCCTATTGACTGGGGCTTACACTGACAAAGTTCACTTGCTATGTAATCCTCAAGGCATGCACTGGCTGCTGCAGCCAAGTTTTGAGATATATATCCCCCTGTGTCAATGGATTGGAAAAAAGCAGCTCTTTGGAGCCAAAGCGTTGAAGGTGGTCCCTGAAACGCGGCCCATGACAGTGTTCAGTCGGCGTTGTTGGCTTTGGAGGTGTCAAAGTGATAGAAGCACTTACAGGAACCCTCCCTGCAGCTGCTGGGGATGTGAAAGGCCTTTGATGGTTCACTGGTGACCACTGTTTGCAGGTCAAGTCTGGCCAGGAAGATCCTCTGCAATAACAAATGAGGGGCGGTGCTGGGAAGCGGGAGGAAGGGGTCGTTTTTCTCCATTTCTCTCAGTTGGGTTTTTTTTTATCCTCTTTTCCTTTTTCTGTTCTGTGAGTCTGCTGGCTGCAGAGATTGGTGAGTCAGAGCAGCCACAGACCAGGGCTGGACTGGGGCAGCAGGGAGTCTGAGGAAAACGCCTTGTGCCGATTTTTGGACCCCAGGGTGCGTTGGATGCCCAGCACCAGGAGCAGAGGGGTGACAGCCACAGCCGTGTCACCTCAGGGCTGGCTGGGGACACAAAGCTGCTTTCACCCTTCCTGGTTAAGGCTGGTGAGAACAGGAAATGTCCCTGTCAGCTGGAAGCCATTGGAACCTACAGCACATTCCACTTCCAGGCACAAACTCTCCTGACCCTGACCTAGACCCACCAGGCCTGGAGGAACAGCTTTAAGCTGAGGGAGGCAGGATTTAGATGGGATGTTGGGCAGGAATTGCTCCCTGTGAGGGAGGGCAGACCCTGGCACAGATGCCCAGAGCAGCTGTGGCTGTCCCTGCATCCCTGGCAGTGCCCAAGGCCAGAATGGACGGGGTTTGGAGGAACCTGGGACAGTGAAAGGTGTCCCATTGAAGGGGGTGGAACTGGAAAACACCTTTTCCCTGCTTTATCCACAGGTGTCCTGGACATCCTCCCACAAGGATTTAGTGCACATCTTGTCTGTAGCTGGTGCTGACTCAGCTCCCAGTTTCCCAATTTCCCAGTGCTCTTGTCACTTCATTCCTGTGGGAATTCATCTCCTGGGTTAAACATCAGTTTAGGGCTTTTGGCTCACAGGCTTTACAGCTCCTCCTCTTGCACAGCAAAACCAAATCTCTGCCCTCCTGACGGCACACACTGAGCTGTTATAACCCACTTCTGCTGAGGACCTATCAGCCAGATTGCAATGTTTTAATGACTCTTAAATTCAATGAATGAAAGAAGCCACATCATTTTCATACATTAAAGACTAAAGAGGGTCTAGACCTTGTTGTCCTAAGGGTTGCTTTCATTGACAATCTTCTGTCTCACAAATGGCAATTTTCCTGCATGTGTTATTTTGACTCCCAAATATCCTCAAGGGAGTTGAAAGTGAAGCATCAGTGGAGTTTTCTGGTGTTCAAGACCCTTCTGCTCCAAACAAATTCTATCTTCTTTTTTTAAAATTATTATTTCTTAAAGGGTGGTGGGGAAGCAAAGGGGGAAAGAAAAATCCTGGATCTCTTCCAAAATAGCAAGCTAACTTCCAAGACATGTCTGTCAGTAGGCTCGCTCTGGAATTTCCTCTGCAGTTACTGGAGGGTTCAATTTTTCCATAAAACTTGGTATTATGTAAGGGGCACTGACAAATATTTCCAGTTGGATCCCGGGACTGCAGATGCATTTGACAAGAGATAACAACCCAGGCTCCCAAAACACTGCAGTCACCCTGGAGCCAGAGCACACTTGCAGCTCTTCTGCTTCCCCATGGATCAAAAAGAACCAGAATTAAAGGTGGGAGATTTGGCCAGATTATAGCAGAGATAAAAAGAATTCAATGGGATTTAAGTGTGTGAGTGACAACACAGTGACAGGACAGGGTTATCACAGCACCTGGAGCCTTGGAGCACGTTCAGGATTGTTCCCAAATGTCCCCAAATATTGCATGTCTGTGTTGAGGGGGTTCCAGTGCCAACATGTTTTTCAGGGAGGGCTTGGAATGGCAGAGGTTGTTCCAAGGTCGAGGCTGGGAGATGCTGCAGGGGAAAGCTTGACCTTGTGATGTGACTGGCCACGGCCACTGCAGCCACACTGACCTCTCCAGCAACCAAATCCAGCTTGTGATTAAGCAGGAGAAGGTAAAAGGAAACTGGAATCTGTTCTGCAGCTCAGGAGAAGCCCAGTGTGCAGTCAAATATGAGTGTATGCAGGCCACTCCCTCCCTAAAACCCACACAACTGTGAGAACCAATATGGCTGGAAAAATGGAATTATATGAGATCACTACAAAGAGTGGGGACCTGTCTGTGATTCTCTGCTCACATTCTGGAATAGCAATAGACTTATTTGAAAGGATTGAGTTGAAGATCATTTTTGGCATATTTGTTAAAGACAGGGACACACACATATAAATTATTGAATTACTTTCCAGCAGCTGATGCCAGAATGTATCTCAAGATGGGTTTTTTAATGTGCAGTGACAATTTTCTGTGTCATAAAATGTGTCTCATTTCCAGAATGTGTTTGTCACCTGCCACATCCATGGCTTGTCACAAACCCTACTGACCCTTCAAACCACTCATGGACAGGCTCCTGTCTCCTCTTATCCGTGGGATCATCTCAGAATCAAAAAATTAATTGGATTGGAAGAAACTTTTACTGATCACTGAGTCCAGCCCTCAGCAATGAACAGGAACATCTTCCACTGCATGAGGTTGCTCAAAGCCCCATCCAATTCTGGAATTTTCCAGGGATGCAGCAGCAATCCCTTCTCAGGGTAACCTACACTCGTGTTTCACCCCCCTCACTGTAAAAACTTCATCATCACCCTCAAGGATGCTCCAGCTGCTGAGGCTGCCAGGCTCACCCCTAAAAGTGACCAAAATGTGCTTTAATCTGCAAATGCACCTGAGCTCCCTGAAATATCCTCCAATATTTGCAGTGTCAGCCCGGGATGAGAAACACAGCAAGGAAATGGGGTGGAGAGGGAGCATTTTGCCATGGAGCTACGCTGGAGACCTTTCCATGAGGCAGTGGAGATCAGGGCTCCAACATTTCCAGCAAGTCTGAGGGGAGGAAAGGGTGAAGGGGGCTGCCTTGCTGATAGGTAAAAGGTAAAAGTTCACAAGTCCACGCGCACAGACGCCGAATATTTCCTGAATTTAGGGGGATACGGTTTCAGATCACGCTGCTGGAATGCAGCCCTGGCTGCAGAGACTCAGAGCAGGAGGGATGAGGGGGTGACAGAGCCAGGGTTTCACTCGAGCTCTTTGAACCCACAGGAGATGGAGAAAAAGAAGAGAAAAAAGGGGATTTCTGGAACGGGATGGTGATGTCCTTGTAGATCCTCCCAATGGAGGGGAAGGGGAGTGCAGGGAAACGCTGCTGGCTGTGTTTGCCACAGCTCACACTCAAGTTCTGGTGGTTTTATTGACCCCTCAGGGAGCAGACTTGAGCCTTTCCTGTCTGAATCTACCTGGAATCCGTGCCCAAATACCTGGTCTTTGTAGGTTGCTCAACCAGCTGAATCTAGTTAAAAATTCAATGGCCATTTCTTCCCTCTGAATAAATAATTGTAATTCATGTGGTCATAAACGATTTTTTTTCCCCCTAAGAAAGCTCTCCTTGATATCCAGCCACTGGTTGTCAAACAGAGGCTTGTTTCCTTTCCTGTTAATAAGTCTCGTCTCTTTTTTTTCCTGAACCAGGCTTTTTGGGGCATTACATCACCATGCATGGAGTTATGTCAAGGCTGGATGGAGATAATTCACATCCTGTCAGGTCTGACATAAGAGAGTGGGCGACCTTCCAGCAGGGTAAAATATGAAAGGAAAAGTAAAATGGATCTATTCTAGTGTAAATGAGGGCTGGGGAATACCTGACAGATGGATTTGGGAGGTGATTGAGGAAGAAGGTTACGTGTTTAATTCTGTTCACTTTTTGTTCCACTTCACCTTTACTGATTATGCTTTAAAAGCTTTGTGTCACAGCTAATTGTCATCCAAAAATCTAGAATGAATTACAACTCACATTATTGCCCCTTGAATGCATTTGGGCACTGTTCTGCCACTTCATTGCAAATTGAGAAGGTAAAAAACAGACCTAAAAAATGATCAGAGCCAAAAGTTGCAACCCATAAATGACAAAATGAAAATGTTCAGTCAGAATGGTAAAATCATGGAATGTTTTGGGTGGAAAAAGACCTTAAAGCTCATCCAGCCCACCTCTGCCATGGGCAGGGACACCTCCCACTGTCCCAGGTGGATCCAAGCCCTGTCCAACCTTGTCTGGGACATTTCCAGGGATCCAGGGGCAGCCACAGCTGCTCTGGGCATCCTGTACCAGGGCCTGCCCACCCTCCCAGAGAAGAATTCCTTCCCAAAATCCCATCTAAATCTACCTTTTTTCAAATTGAAGTAATTTCCCCGTTTCCTATCACTCCACACCCTTGTCAAAAATTCCTTTCCTTCCCTTTTCCAGAAGAATTATTCAGCATTTCCTTAGAGTTTTGCAGCCGCTGTGTCGCCCTCACTATTTGGAAACTTTTACAGTTTTTAATTTGAGCCTTTCTTGCTGCAGTGCAATCCCACTTTTCCTTGTGCCATCAGCCTCAGGATCCAGAGAAGACACCACTTCATCTTCTGCAAAGCAGTTTTTAGGTTTTCAGACCTAAAACACTGCTAGTATGGAAAACCTAAAGCCTAATTATAATCTCATTTTTATTAATGTACACCTACTGTGAATTTAACTAGATTCAAGATGAAGCCAAAGCCTGAAACCTGCTCTTACTCCACAGTTACCAGAAACAGAAACCAAATTTCTGATTCTGGTGCCCACGTTTGTCCCTCAGGGCTCTGCTCTGCAATTAAAATAAGGAAAAACTGAAAAGTCTCACTTTATAAAAGTGACCGTAACTTTGCATCAGGCCAGTTTGAATTACAAGCTGTGATGTCTTGAAATAAACCCTTTTTCTGGAGATATGTCACTGATTTAAGGAGTGGGATCTCTGATCTGCCCTGAGATCTCCTCTGTAACAGTGCAAAATCAGAGAAAACTTCAGCATTTGAGCAGATTTACTCTGGGTTTATGGTCAGTAAGGGAGAGACATCGCTGCACATGAATCTCAACTCAAAATAAATTTACTAAGGGTTTTAATACTTCACATTTGGCCCCAAATTACTACTAGAAGATTTGAGGGCATGTGAAACAGGAGCAGCTTTAAAATGAAAAATCTCACAGGTTATTTCTATTTCATGTTACTACAAACTCTTCAGAGTCCTCCACATCCTTTTGGTTTCTGATTTTTAATGAAGCCATCATAAACCCACAGCAAATTTAGCTCAAGGAATTCCAATAAAGCTTTTAGGAAAAAAAAAAAACCTCCAACATACTATATCTGAAATGACAAGTGTGTTATTACAATCAAATGCAGACTGACTAATGTTTATTTGGGGTTAGGGAAAAATGGATTTTAATTCATGACAGCTGATTTTTATACTTTTTTTTTTTTAAGAATAAGAATTATTTACCTGTCTGAACCAAATTATGTTGTTTGAATTTGAACATTTAAGGATGAAAATGCGACTGAGAAAGGTTATCCACCCATTTTAACATAAAAACAGTTGAACAAAGAGTCGTGTATTTAAAAGTGAAAACAAGACTCTGTCATTATTGCTTGTGGAGAAATGTGCAAAATTAAGTAAAGGCAACGGAAACGTGGTTTTTGCATGTGCAGCAAATAGGGGCATTTCATTGTGGAACTTTTCACTACCTCATTCCAGGCACTTTATTGCTCCTCCAATTTCATTTTCTGTGTAATTTGACAAAATTACAAGTTCCTTCCCGCCCAAGGATGGCTTTGCTTTCAAACTGTAAATGTGTAATTTCGAGCTCCAGCTTCATAATGCACCTTTAAACCAAATTGAAGCCACATTGCCACAGCCAAGGAGCCGTGTTGGGAATGAATAAAGGTTTCTTGCAGGAGGGTTTGTGTCTGTTCTTGTATCAAAAAACAAGTGAGTTCCACGTCTGGTGGCTTTGCTGCTGACCACCACTGACTCACTCTCTGTCATTCATTAATATGCCCATTAAAAAAGGCTTTTAATTATGATTAAGCTTTCACACCTACATCCTGCCACAGAAAGTTTGATTTTCTCACCCATGGTACAGAAAATATCCATATTCCTCACTCTGTCTGTTCAGCAATGCTCAACTGAGCCACTGGACAATATTCCCAGAAATACTATTGGCAGAAAATTCTGCTTACCTCAATAAAATAAATGTACTAGAAATACTAATGAGTGGGGGAAAATCCTTTCCAAGAAATACCCATGATGAAGGATGCAGGACCATCATCTCCTTGCAGCGATGATGGTCAATATTTGTTCCCAAACCTGCTCTCAGAGGTGAGTCCCAGTCTTGTGGGATTTGAGGAATCATGAGTAATTTGTGACCACAATTGATGCTGAAGGTGCTGTTTCCAACATTAATATTGTTCCTATTGTTCAAATAAAATCACAGAATCTGCTGGGATGGAAGGGACCCACATGGATCATCAAATCCAAGTCCTGGCCCTGCACAGCACCGTCCCCAAGAGCCACATCCTGTGCCCAGGAGCATTGTCTAAACACTTCTCTCTCCCAAAAAAATGGAAAAAACTTTTTTTAATCAGGTAAAATGCAGTTCTTGCTGGTTTTCTCTGCTTGGGAATGTGCTCAGGTCTGTTCTGAGTGGTTGGGCTGAATCCCTGACCTCTGGATGCACACAGGGTGGTCTGACAGCCACCACAGTGCTCAGAGACCTTCTCCTGACACTTTCTTCCCCATTTCAGCACCTCTCTTCTGGGTCTCAGAGGATGTGATAGAGTGGGAAGCAGAGCCTGGGAGTTCATGAAAGGATTTTCCCCTCGTCCCCAGATGCTTCTTTCAATTAAATAATCTGTAGGCTCCAAAACTGCTGGTGGATTTACATACCATTAAATATCCCTGGGTGTAGGTAATTGAAAAATGTGAGGAGTGAAGCATAAATCTGTTAAAAAAACCCTCTGCAGAACCTGCTTTGGAGATTATTACTTAAGTCAAGGATATTAAAACTATGCTGAGGTTATTGGCTAATCCACCAGCATCCTGCCAGTGGGATTTCCTACAATTCACCAACAGATAAAAAATAAGGTGATCCCAACTGGCCTCCAGCTCCCTTGTGTCAAATGGAAGCCTGCTGTAATTACAGGAGACAGAGAAAAGAAAGACTTGATTTAATTTAGCAAAAGACCAGCACAGCATTGATATCCTGGGGGAATTATTTGGTTTTAGACATTTGTAAAAAATTAGAATAAGTGGTAATGGTACTTATTTATACCTTTCTTCCCTCCCCCAAAATAACTGTAAAAGCTTCAAACCTGGATTTTACGCCCTCAGAAGTGGATCTGCAACGGGTTCATAGGTCAGTCTGCAAGATTTGAGGTGATGTTTTGAACTTTGAACAAGTTACAAATACTTCCTCAAACAGCAAATGCAATAAATATCTCAGCAGAAGAAATTTCTTTGACTTCTTTCCCTGGATGAGATCCAGGGAAGAAAGTGGGGCCAGAGCCGTTATGTGATGAGGAGGAATTTAAAAAGTCAGCTTCAGGAACCTCAGCAGAAAGCTCATTTCAGGCTTCGTGTGAGTTTCTGATGAACATTTATGGTGCCTTGAGCCATTTTACTCATCCCTGTTAAATTGGGGTTGCATCTGTTAAGCCCGTCAGCCAGGAGCCGCCGTAAATGTGAAAAGCAGAAAAGCCCCTGCTGAAGGTTTGAAACCAGCCCTGATTTATCATTTTGGGTAGAATTGAGAGCTTGTTTTCCTTCTGTCTGGAAATGTCACCTACAAGATCTTCTGAACCCTCCATACTTCGCAGTTTGGGTTTGCATTTGATTGGAAATTGGTCTCCAAACTCAGAGGGGTGGGCTGGGATCACCAACTTCCATGACAGAGTAAATAGATTTTTATGCTGCATTTCTGAACAGTGAAAGTGAAGGATGAAGGAGGAGTGACACATTTTCCTTGATGTACTTTGTCACCCAGAGCTGTTTGAGCTTGGGGCAGTCAAATTAGTTTAGGCCTGCAAAAAAGTGAGTGATGTGCCCTTTTCTCTGAGGTAAAGAGATATTTGCAGTGGCATGAAGCGAGCTGGGAACATTTCTTGTAAGATTGCCCAGAGGAAATAGCACCGTGAACAACTGGCTTTTTGTAGGGAAGACTATATTAAAAGGGGAAAAAAAAAAAAAAAGCGCAT
>VZTB01003537.1:122108-198542 GCA_013397245.1 Thryothorus ludovicianus
TTTTTTTTTTTTTTTTTTCCCCCCGCGGTGGAAGAAAACTGATATGAAAGTCAACAAGCTCCGAGCTTACCCCAGTCTGTGGAAATTTCGACATCCATTACCTGCTTTTGACCTTTAGCAGGGCAGCAAAAAAACAGAGCTCAAACCTCGGCAATGGCACAGCACCCACACAGAGTTTCTCTTTCACACACGAAAACCAGAGGGGAGAAATTCAAATTATTCTTATTTTCCAGCTTGCAGCGGGAATCATCCCCTCTTAAAACCCATGTAGACAAATGAGCAACGTGGTTGGAGGAATTAAATCGTTTTCGTGGCTTTTTTTTTTTTAAGGCCCCCGGGTTTGCTGGCGGCTGAAAACTCCTGGAAAGCTCAGGAGAGAAAAAAAAAAAACAAAACCAAACAAATAAACAAACAAACAAAAAGGGGATGTGTAAGCCCTGGGGGTCAGGTTGCCCTGCTTGCCTATTCATCACCGTCTCCTCTAGGAATGTTTCACCACATTTTAGGGTCCTCGCAGGCTGAGAATTGTTTGGTTCGACTCCTCTTCGAGACGGCACCAAAAAATGCGCAGCATTTTGGGGAGTAAAAGATCGTGGGATGAGGCTCGGGACATTCAAATTATGGTCTTGGGCAGCGGTGCAAGTCTAAGTAAATACTGAAAAACTGCAGGAAAAGTTCTGCACGGGCTTCTAGTTAAAGTAAAACCGTAATAATAATAAGGGAGAAAAAACCAGGAAGGGCCAAACTCTGCCTTAAGCAACCCTAATGATGATTACATTGTGGTAATGAGTGTGCAGGCCAGTTTTAAATAACATAAAGACAGTGGCTCTGTGTTTTTGCCTCCACAGTGTGTCAGCAGGAATAGTTCCCTTGTATAATCCTATAGAAATTCCTATGGCTCTGACCTGATGCTGTATTTAGGTGGATCAGGGTTTTTTAGGGTGGCTCTTCCCCATCTCTTCTTGGCCCCTTCGAGGCATTTTCTTGCCTTATTCATGGTTTGGTTAAAAAGAGACAGAAACCACAGGCTGGCTGTGATGCCATCCCAGGCTCACATCCACCTTCCACCCTCGGGAATGTTTCAATCCGATGCCTCCAAAGCAAAAATCCCGTCACAGGCAAATCTCTTCACCCAAATACAGGGGGGTGAAGCATTACCTGATGAATGAAAGCAAGGAAAGTATTTCTTGCCCATGATTGAAAAAATAAATTGGTTTTAAAAGAACACATTCTATTTATTCAGTTTTGAGTTTGGCTGAGGTTTGTTATAAAAATAGTGCCGTAATTTTTTAAGAAACATTTTCTGTTTGGATAGATTAACTGTACACGCAGGCACTTTAGCTTTTGATTCCTTTCAGTAATAGAGTAATATTCATTGCTGGCATACAAAACTCCTCTTAATAAAAACAGTTTGGGAAATCTTCCATGCCAGACAGATAAAATCTCTTTGAAATGTGGGAGGGTGATGAGCAGCAATCAGAAAATGGGATTTTCTTTGCCCCCAGGTCCCAGCCCTGCAAAGGCATCGTCATTACTGGCAAAAGTGCATCTCTCCAGTGCTCTGCTGCAAATTCCTGGGTTAAAAAAGGCATTTGGGACTGATATTATTCCTAGCTAATGGCAATAGCCAGCGTTTTGTGTATTTGGGACAAAAATAATCCGGGAGTCACATCACTGTGGGGGCCTGTTCTCTACATCTGGGGCAGCATTCTGGTACCAAGCAGGATCCTGGCACATCTTTCCCAGCCCACCTTGTTCTTTGGGTTCCCTCAGGCTCTCAGAGAATTGTTTTGCTTCCCTTTAAGTGTGGGTAAAGGCTGAGTGAAGCAGCAGGGCTTGGGAGCCAGCACAAGGGATCCTCTCCCCTTTGCCTCTGCGCTCACCTTCAAAAACAGCTCCTCGTGCCCACTGCCTTCAATCTCTCTGCCACAGCCTTTTTGCAATAATTCCTCTGCTGGCCTGAGAAGCTGAGAAGTTCCTCTCTGTCATTTTACGCCTGTGAAATCAGGGCAGAGTTCATCTGAGTTAAATTTTCATCGTTCTCTGAAAATCCCCACCTCCCTGGGCTGGGGCTGCGGCCCTGAACCCCCGCGCTGCTGCTGTCAGCTCAACGTCAGCAGAAGCAAAAATTAAAACAACAGAGAAAAATGGCAAAATACTGTGAGAAACAAATGTTTCTCCCATTTTCTGTGTCAGTGGGTGAAGGCCAGCCTGGGATCTGGCGGGATCCATGACTTTGGAACCCCTCTCATTGATCCAGCCCACAGAATTCATCCCAACCCAGCACATTTGTACACAGGGGGTTGTTCCTGGCCCAGCTTTTGTTTGTATTTACTTCTGCCTTGCAATTCTCATTTGTAAATCCTGAACCATTTCTGTGCTGTTCATTTCAGTCCTTTTAAAAGTTGCATTTTGGGTGTTTTCTTTCTCATTTGCAGTGTTTTTACTTCAGCACGTCCATGGATGTGCTGCCAACACAGCCGTGAACGCACCCAAAACTGAAGGTTCAATTTAGCAGCTCACTGCTCTTTTGACATTTTAATTTCATCCCCCTTTTTTCTTTTCTTTTTTTTTTTTTTTTTAAGAGAATTAGTGGTAACTTTATCTCTCATCAAATTCCAGGATTTTGTCTAATTCAATTATGCCTATGGAGGCTCTTTTCTTCTTTCTTCGGCTTTAGTGAAGTGACACAGATGATCGTAGATCTGTTTCTGAGAAAATCCAAATAACCTCGGAATTATCTGCATTTTTGTTTCTTTGTGCATGTCCAATAATATCTCTTATAATTCCTCAAGACTAGAAAGTTCTGATCTTTTTTCTTTTTACATATTATTATTACCAAACCACTTTAACGATCACTTTCAGAGATTGGTAATTTGTTCCCGCAGCAGTGGTGATGATAATACAAAAAAATATTAGGAAGCAGCACGTCTGTGCTTTAGCCTTCCTTGCCGTGTTCCCTGTCAGCTTGCATCCCCTTCTCCTCATCTGTGGGATAGAAATAACCTTGGGACTGGGAGAAAAGTGTGTTTCTCATAAGAGCACAGGACAGGAAAGCCTTTTCTTTAAATCAAAAGCAGTTGGCTGCTGCAAGAGCCCGGAGGCAGAAACTCTGCTGCTGCTGTTGATGTCTGTCAGCCCCTCCACCTGCCCACAGGCAGAATTCTCTGGGGTTAGCATCGACCCCAAAGTCCTTACTTTTAATACTGCTCTAATCTGAGACCTGCTGCAAAGCTCCGTGTGGGAACAGCCGGCGCTTTCCTGGAGGCTGCAGAGAGCTGCCAGTGGCGATGGAGTGGCTCACAGGACATTCCCCAGCAAGCTCCTGACCTCCCGAGCTGCTGCTGCTGGGAAACTGGGCAGGGCTTTGCCCGGAGCCCCTCTCCTGCAGCTACCTTGGGATTTTTTAGGGGGTGTGTCCATCCTGCCTCCACCACCATCCTCTCCTCCGTCAGGCACATCACAAGGCCAGCAGCGGTGCCTGGATGGTCAGGCCATTTTGGCTTTTCCCCCTTTGGCTTTTTCCCTCTTTCACGAATTTTCCTTCTGAAATGTCCTTTTCTGACCAGCTGTGGGACTGAGATTCTCTTCCCCTGCACAACTCCTTTCCTGGGTAGATGGGAAGTCTGTGTGTGCCCCAAAGGAACAACAGGGATCAGACCCTCTTTCTTTGTAACCTCATGTGCTGAAACACAAAATTTGGGTTGGGAAGGACCTTAAGGATCATTTAATTCCAACCCCCAACAAGTCCAGCCCCCCAAGAGGTCCCACAGCATTGCTGGTGGCGCTGCATTTGAGGCTGATGCGACCCTGTGAAAACTGACACTGCTGGTTTCACACAGCTTTGCTCCAAAGTTCTCAAAGATGAGGGCTGGTGTCAGCACCCAGGGCTGGCCGCCTTGGGAACGCCGGGAATTCCGGCGCTCGTGTGCTCTGCAGGTGGATTGGCGTGTGGAAAGGTCACACCTACCAACTTCTTAGGCCTCTGGTGTGAAAGATAAAGCCATCTGGTCACCATTTGACAGCTTCAGTCGTAATTACACCATTTGGCCTAGGAATTGCTGGCAGCCACCGTTTGAAGCTGCTCTCCCAGATAGGGATCGAGCCATTCCACGGAAGCCGTGGCCACTGGAATTCATCTCTCCTCATCTTCTTGGCCCGCTTTTCACCTTCTCGAATTTATCTCCGCAGATCCCCGGTCCCGATTGCAAACTTGGCAGTGTTTTTTTTGGTTTTTTTTTTTTTTTTTTGGCGTGGATAACCCCGGTGGCCACTAACCAGGAACACCTGCTGGCCCCGCTACCCGGAACAGGAGGAGAAGATGGGCATCTCCAGCAGAATTCCACGGCGGAATATGGAAGTGTTTAAAGGAAGACCTGCCCCGCTCGCTCGGGGTAGCAGAGATCTGAACTTTGAAATTGCAGCCATTCCCGGCCTGCCGATAAGTAAATAAACAATTCACAGCTGCGAGGGCTAAACACAGAACACATCTATCTCTCTCGGGCCTGATTGCTGAACAAGTAATTAAGTGCGAAATGTGAGCCCCCAATGTCACCGGGAGACGATAAAGGTCTCCAGTTGTAAATTAAGTGAACTCCTCGATATTAACCCTTCAGGAGCCCTTGGGTGGCGCTGGGTGCCTCAGCGTGACTCCGGCGCAATTTGCGTGCAATTATTCCTGACATTTGCCCCTGGGAATATGGAGCTGTTATTTTAACAAATTAAAAAAACAAGGGAGGGGAGCTGCTTTGTCTCTTGTCCCTGAGCTAGTGCAGGGCACCCTCGCAGTCCCTGGCTCTGCCACGCTCGTCCATCACATTCCCGCTGTCACCGTCCCTGCTGGCGATAGCAGAGGTGTCACAAACCCAAAATCCATTAAAGCCTCTGCTCAGGCTCTGAGATAAAGGGGGCTGCTGAGTGGGATGGGCAGATATCCATCAGTGCCTCCAAATTGTATTCATTCAGAATTCACCTCGAGAATCAGGGTGTAATGAATGACCATAAATTGGAGTATCACCACTTGTTAAGTAATTCATTAAAAGGCTTGTGGGGTTTTGCTTTCTTTGGTTGTGGCTGTGATTTTTGATTTTTTTTCCTTTTTTTTATGAATGAAAACTTTACTTTGCATGGTATTTGACAATTTATTTTAAGGGCTCAGCTCTTGCAATTTTATGACTACAATCAATGCATGTTCACATGTATAACTAATTATTTTAGCACACAATGAAAACTTTGTCAGCATTCAACAAGTGTCCAGTTTCCAACCCAAAGGGCAGCAAACTACAAGACAAATAAAAATAATTCAAACTCGAATTTTAAAATTAATAATTCTTAAGCCATCTAATTATTTTTGAGTGCTAGACATCAACTCGGCAACTTCTAGGGTTGATTTAACTTCATGGAGTTTTGCTCTTTAGATGATTCACAGGCCTGGATGATGTTTGGTGCTAGAGCTGGATTGGTTCTGAATCCTGGACTATGAAGCCATGGAGGGATGAATCTACAGATCTGGATCTTTCACAGATCATCCCATAGTAAATTTTTATGTGGGCCAAATGAATTCTTGGGCTGTAGGGAGAAAGGTAGGGAGAGATTAAGAGCAGGAGTTGGTACCTCAGCTTCCTTCTCACTGAAGCGTGAGGTTTGTTTGGGCCTGGCCTCGTTATTATGAATTTATTCAGATTTAACTCCCAGACTTTCACTCTCCTCCTGTTCTGAAGCAGCTGCTTCTCTTTTACAGCTTTTCTTGAGGCCATGGCAGGAGCTGTGCTGGAAATGCTGCCGTGGAGAGTCTGCATCCCAGCTCAGGAGAGAGGCACCGAATCCCTGGTGCATCCTGGCAGCTGGGAGTGCTCCAGCAAACTGGGAATGTTCCAGCAATCCGGGAATGTTCCAGCAATCCAGGAATGTTCTGTCAAACTGGGATTGCTGCAGTAAACTGAGAATGCTGCAGCCAACCAGGAATGCTGCAGCAGGCTGGGAATGCTGCAGCTGACCAGGAATGTTCCAGCAAACTGGAAATGCTCCAGAAAACTGGAATGCTCCAGCAAACCCTGCCAAAGCAGCTGCTGGGAGCACGCCACCAGCGGTGCCAATGTTAGGTGGGATCAGAGGATGATCTCCTTGTTGCCCAGAAGAGCCTGATCTTTCCCCAATGCCAAAGAATCCATAAAAAACACTCAGTTTCACTCAGCTGCTTTGTTTGCATTTGGGGGACACGGCTCATCCATTTTAGATCCAGCGAGAGGCCCTGGGAGCTGGGCAGGGAGACAGCAAACTTGCAAACCCCAAGCTGTGAAGGAGCAAGAACACTCCTAAAATGTCCCTTCTAAAAGGGAGCCTCCCTTTCGGGTTTCAAATGCTATCTTTGTTACCACCCTTGGTAACCTCGTTAGCAAAGAGCTGAATGTTATTAGAAAAGAGCCGAGCATGGGTGGGAAGACAAGAAAACAAAAGGAAATGGAAGTCCTGGAAATTGATTTTCCATTTGAATCTGTTATTTTTGCTTCTAATTCTTTATAAGATATTTTATGAAGTTTATTGCACTGCTATCTATTTTCTTTTAGGGTGTGTTATCTTTTGTGACTTAGTTTAGACTAAAATAAACCTCAGTTGCTAATTAAGGATAGAAATGGAAATCCAAAGATTTGCTTCTCATCAATGCCAAGCAGTAAATCCTTTAATGCTCTGGGATTTTGCTCTCTAGCTCTAAATTTCCCATTGGTATTTAGTAATCTGCTGATTGCATTTACTTTAATTCTTTGGTCTTCAGAGTGTTCATGTTGAGGCACTCACTTACAGTAGCTCTGCATGTTAAGGGCAGTGAGTTAAAAGCTGTAGAGGTTTTTTTTATTAAATTCCAGCTCTGTTTTTCCTATTGAGTTCCCAACTACTGGGTTATATCACACTAATAGGAGTTGTACTCTGGCTGGACAAATGGCAGCATGTTGGAGTGTCCTGGGGGAGCCATGACATCATTTTTAATTTGCTTATCTGGACTCGGAAAAATAGGAGGGTGTTTGGTGAGAAAGTGAATTTATTTTTGCTCCAGCTCATCTCTTCTTGCTGTGACGTTATGGGAACTCTGGCCCTGTGCAGGTTACACCCAGGGGCTGCTCCCTGGAGCTCTCAGCTGCCCCCATTCCCCCACCTCGGAAGGAATGGAGGGATTTAATGACCCAAAGCCCATTTTCCTATTCTCTCCAGGAGCTGTGGAGGAGAGCAGATACTGCACCATGGCCTTCAATGCACCCCTCAAGGTTTGCCTGCAGGCTGAGAGAAGCCAAGGGAACCTCCCAGGCAGTTTTGTGGTTGGGTTTCACAACCAACTTCCCACTGGGATCAACAAGAACAGGGACTGGGGAAATTATTTGGAGCACCCTGGATAATTCTGGCTGTGTTTGGAGGGCATTAGCTCAAATAGGACTTGATTTTTAATTTTTTTTTTCATTTCCTCAATCCAGCTGAGGCTGGAAAAGGTGTCCTATTTCCATGGGAGCTGGAAAAATGTTTCCTAACAGAGCTCATGTAACCTTTGCTGTGGGTGTCTCTTTTCTCATGGAGTTAGGACAGGAGGCAGGAATTTTAGAATGGGAGAGAGCTTTTAAGTCACATCATTCTGAGTAAATAGTTTACGTACAGATAATGTTGGATAAGTAGTTGCTAAATCAGTAAATTCTTTTCTAATTTGACCCAAATTTTTTTGCATTTGCTGAAATCATGGCTGTGTCTTCTCCAGAAAGATAATCTTGACATAAAGGCTTTAAAAATGCTGTAGAGCTCAGTCCACTGGGATATTTTATTTTCCCAAAGTGAGGGTCTGGCTATTCTGCCCACTTGTTTTGTAATGAGAACTTTCAAAATGAGAGAACAGTTTCTATAATTTATAATTTTTTTACTTACTGCACTCATTCCAGAGAATCACTTTTGAACTACAACTTGCACTTGCACTTTCCCACTCCTAACACAAACAGGCATTTAATTAATCTCATTGATGCTCTTCTAAGCTTCAAGTCTCAAAATGTGGATATTGAAATTCTCTTTATCAATTTGGATAAAGTAGGTTTGAAGAAGGGAACCAAAGCTGTACTTTCTGAGTGATTTGGGAAACTGGAATCAGTTTCAGGAGCTTCCAGTCCAGCTATGGCTCCTGGACACCTGGAACAGCTGCCTTGGCATTCCAGGCCAGCCAGGACCAAAGGCTCCAGCTCCCTGCAGTGGGAATGACCCAGCAGCACGAGGAAGACCCGATTACATCACAGAGATAACCTGTTCCCTTAAAAATAGCAAGGTCAGGGAGGCAATAAAGCTGTCAGCGTGGCAATCCCAGCTTGGGGACCAGGAGGGTGGGGACCTCCCAGCGAGGATGGCCACGTTTGGGTAAACAAAGCCATGGCAATACCCCCGAGCTATTGTCTGCTCAACAGCTCTATTTGTGCCAGTGATATTTCCAGGTTAGCTCCTCCTAGGCCCATAAAAATCTTCGTTTGATTCTTTTTGCTGCTCTTTTTTTTTGATTTTTTTTTCCCCTGGATGCAGTGATGGATGGAGTGCCCGTAAACCCCCAGGGCTCCATGCAGGACATCCCCAAGCACCGAGCCAGGTGTGGAGCAAGTGGTCATGGAACAGGCTTCCCCCCAGGCCTGGGCTTGGCTCCAGCCTCTTGTCCAGTCCCTGGGATGCCTCACTCCGTGTTCACGTCCAGCTGTGGGAATATTTCACACCAGAGGCCAGGCCAAGAATGGAAAGCCATCCAACCTGCCCAGCTGAGCAGCCTTGGGAGCACTGGAGGTGCAGGTGGCAGCACAGCCCAACGTTTTCATTGTGTTGGGCTGGTCCCTTTTCAGCAAAGGAAGATGTTGTGCAGGGTTCACATCCTGTTGGTGCCTCAGATACGTTTCAGCTATTGCTGTTTTCCTTTGGATAACGTGTCCCTTGGCTCAGCCTCCACTTTAGCTGGCCTTGGACAATAGGTCAGAGTGATGCAACTGATTTGGGGGGCGACTTTTGGACACGAGTGTCAAACTGTGCAGTTGTGATAAGGGTTGAGTATGTGCAAAGCAGTGTCTGGGGATAAAACGTTTTTTATTATATCCAAAATGAAGCATAAACTTGTGTCACTGATACTATGCAGCAAGGCTTTGTCAGTTAAAAACCAAGTATTCAGCAAATTTTGATGACATTTTTGTTTTTTAAGGCACTTTTCAGCTTAAAGCCATGTCAGGGGTTGAGTTCAGAGATGAGAAAAACCCAAAGAGGCATTGGCCTCATGTGAGTGAAATGTGGTTACAGTCAGAGCAGTTGACACTGCCTTGCCCAGTTTTTCCTTTGGTGCTGGCTCAGTATTGCACTCAGAACAGCCCCAGGAAGTTATAACCTGAAATTCTTGACATTTACATCCACCTTCTGCCATCCTGGCCAACAAATCCATTTGGAAAAGGAGCCTTGAATCCAAACTTCCATTGCTGTTGGAAAGGGTTAGAGATGGGATGAGATTATGAGCAACCAGATGGGATAAAATTGGGGTTAATCAGAAAATTTAGCTGCAATTCAGAGAAAATTTTAAGGAGTTTTTTAAGTGTATTTGCTACTTTGCACAATATTTTGTTATATTTTTGAATGTACTGATTTTGATGGGGCCTAAAACCAGAAAAACTCTGAGATGAGGCCATTTCCATGGACTATTTTTGTTCTCTATTGGAGGGAGGAAAACCTGTTCTTGTAGGATTTTTCATCCCAGAAAGAAATAAGAAAAAAATAATTCTTGAGTGCTTTTTCTAAATGGAATAATTAATCTGAAACTTGCCTATCACCAAGTCCTAATTAACTGTTGATGTTAATTCCCTTTTTTGTCCATAGGTGAGTCAGAGTTCTTAGGAAATGAAGGAATTTAATTGGAATAATTTTTCAGTTTTTGGGTCTATTTACAGACTCTGGTATGTCCATTTGATCCAATGCCAGAATGTGAAACTGAAAGGCCAGTGTTTTTTTCTTGCTATAACTGGAATCTTTCAAGACAAGATTCCAAGGTTTGAAGGTGATCACTGCAAGGTTTTGGTTCTTCCCCATTGAGATTTCAGTGCTAATATATAAAATATTAAACTCAACATTGGCTGCCTTCCTCTTCCATTGAATTCAACGGGGATTTCATTCTTTGTTTTCAGTCAGGACAATGTTTGGCACTTTTGGCTGCCCAAAAGTCACCATGGCCCAACCACCTGCTCTGGATCTGCAGGCTGAGCTTCCCAGGTGCCACCAGCCCTCCCCAAGCCACCACTTGTGTGGAAACAGGAATTCCTCTCTGGTTCAAACAAATTATTGTGGCCTGAAACACGACTGAACCTTGGGGCTTCTTGGGAGCAGCCCTGGCAGGGAGGGAAATGGTTCAGTTTCTTTCTTTTTCTTTCTTTCTTTCTTTCTTTCTTTCTTTCNTTCCTTCCTCCCTTCATCCCTTCATCCCTTCCTTCATCCCTTCCTCCCTTCCTCCCTTCCTCCCTTTTCCCTTTCTTCATTCCTTTATTTATTTTTTTTATTCTGGCTTGCTCCATTATTCAAAAATAAAGATATGATTCAGGTGGATCTGTTGCATGGGGCAGGAGACCTACATCACCTACAGGGATGGCAATTTCTCTGTTCTAGAGCAACCACTCAGCCTTAGTTTAAATCCCTTCCTTCATCCAGTGCAACAATAATATCTTTTGGACAAGGGATTTTGGAAAAGTTGAAATGTTTGCTTTACAAAACAGACATAAAATTTCTCCTTCAAGGTGCTAAATTTGTGCTGAGCTGGTCCAAAACACGACTGCATCTGGCTGTGTCTTGTGTCTGCTACTAAAAAAATGTCCTAAATTCCAGACAACCTCTGGGGCTTTGAAATAAAACTCATTAATCCTGCATTTGAATTTAATATTTGAAATTTTATCCTAATCTTTTTTTTTCTTCCACATGAATTAACTTTAGAATACTTGGAAAGGAACACAAGGGTGGGTTTTTTCCTCTTTTTTTTTTTTTTTTTTGAGAGAGAGAGAGAGACTGAGAACATTCTTAACAAAGGGTATAAAATTAAACTAAATTTGACCTCTGCCTTTAGCAGATTTTCCACCTGGTCTGTGCAGGAAATCAACTTCTATATAGCAGCTCTTTCATAAGGAATAACATACATGAGTCTGTAAGTGACAGTTTTTCTTGGGTGGACAACAATGTTAGTTACTTTTTATGATTAATTGATAAATGTTTTGATATGGTGCCTGGGCTCTGAGTCAAAAATCACTCCAGTTAGATGATCCAACACTTGGGAAGCTGAGCCAATTACAGCTCAGGCACAGTGAAAACAATTCGAAAATATTTGAGCCTAAAAATGTGCATAGTTGTTAAGGAATCTTGCATGTGGGTGTATGGTGGTATCCTGAATTACAACGACTTGGTGGGCCAATTTCTTCAGGAATGCAGGGAAGTGCAGGGACTCGAGACTCTTGCATCTATATTTCAAAAGACTTGGGAAAACAGAAGAACCACATGGGCTCTTGTGGCTGGGCACGTGCTGAGGAAAACCAGAGCATGGGCCAAAATGTACTTTTAGTCCCTTGGGCTGCACAAATCCCTTTGCTTTTTCGGGAAGGTTTTAGGTTTCGAGTCTCCTTCCCTTGACTCTTAACCTCCTCTGAGCTTGTTTTCTTTTTTTAGGCTCCAGAACTTACTTTCTTCACCGTGCTTCCAACTTTCATCCTCAGATTTGCACCCTGTCTCTGCCCCTGATGGATTTTTAAATGATCCATGAGGACCAGGATTTCGTGTCTGTGGTCAGGGTGGGCTGGACTCAGAGGTTTTAGGTACAGCCCAGCACCTAAAGGACTACATTAGACACAGCTCTTGGAGGTCCTCCAAAAGAATAAACTTATTTATAATTAGGGTTCATTTTCTTAGATTACATGAGAAAGCAAAAGCATTCTGCATTTTTCTTTCTGCAGGTAAATGGACACAGAGTGTTTTTTTCAGTAGGATTTTGGGGTCATCACCTCAAAGACTATTTGGAAAACTCCCTGTTGCAGATTGCTGATGGCTCTGTGTGTGACAGAGCTGCTCCCAACAAAGTCAGTGGAAATAGAATGTCTGTTTTATTTCCAGTTCCCCAGCCTTCAGTTCCTAAAATGTTACACAGAATTTTTGAGGGATGCGTGCCTGGAATCCAGAGCCACCAGAAATCTGGCAACTGAGGGGCAAATCCTGAACTTCAGAAATCTCAGGGGTTTTTGGCTATTCATCATTTTCCATGCAAGGGTCTAATCCTAGCCCCAAGCATCTCGTTCTCTTCAATGGATTCTTATTCCAAGGCCAAGCTTCATTTTAGAAAAATTAATGGATATGGCTTCTGCTGGAGGCTGTTTGACATCGCTAAGGCCATCAGCCCCTGAAAGGTTTGAAGATATTTGAATAGAATTAGATTGAGGGATTACTCCATCTTTTTAGAGTCCTTGACTCTTGATATATTGTGAAAGAAGTGAGGAGTGTTGAAGAATATATTTTCAAATGGAAGAGCATCTTTCCTATCCCTATTTTCCAGTGAAGATCCAGTCTGCAACGTGGTTAAAAATGCAATTTCTCCAGAAACTGTCTCATTCAGATTTGAATGGCATGACACCCCCTTCCTGATCCTCCCCCCATCCCTAACACCCTGTTTTGATCCTGGCTGCTGGATCTAAACAGACTTCTGCTTCCACTTTATTTAACACTGGAGGATTTCATCACTGTTCATCCAAAAAGGAAAATTTCTAGCAGCACACAGTAAGCTTTGCTGCTCGTGACTTCTTAATCATGCAGATTTTATTTCATGTTAAGCTAGCAACTGAACTCTTCTAATAAACAGAGTAAAATCTAATTAGGCTACTGGAGGGGAATAGAAGAATTTATACTCCTCCAGACACACAGACATTAGGAATTCTTCCTCAAACACACACTCAGGCTTCCTGGCAGCCGTCTCCCTCAAAGAGTGGCTAATGATCCTACTAATTTGCACTTAGCTGATACTGCGAGGAGTTCCTCACAGATGGAAAATACACTCCTTCCATGAGATCATCCAGGGCAGCACGGCCTCGTGGATTGTGCACAGAGAGAATGAAATCCCAGCTCCAGATCCCAGGGCTCCCAGTCCTCGCTGTGTGGTCTCCCAGCTCCTCCCTGCACGACCTCGCTGTTCATTCATGGGCTTGTGGTGATTGCTCACCCCTGTGCCTGTGCTCCCAAAGCAGGAGGCACAACTAAAGCACTGAAACGCTGTGGTTAGAGACTCAACAGTATCTCCAGAACATCTGTAGGGAAGATTGACAGCACAGATGGATTTGGATGATTTTCGGCCTTCGCTGGGCTCGTAATTATTTCAAGTGTTGCCGAGGGGGGGGGAGATCAGAAACCACCCGGCCTTGGGGAAGGGGACACACCTTCCCACAAGAGGCCACACAGCCAGGCTACACCCAACCCCTCAGGGACACGTCCATGCACACAATGATCCCCAGCCTGCACGCCCATGGTCCCTCCAAGGGGGTGAAGCTCCCCAGGGAAGCGGTGGGGTCACCATCCCTGGATGTACTCAAACAACACGTGCACGTGGCACTTTGGGATATGGCACAGTGGGGACCGTGGTGAGAGGTCCAAGGTTGGGCTGGATGGCTTGGGAGGCCTTTTCCAACCTTGATTAGCCTGTGGTTCTATGATACCACCTCAAGTTTTTGCCCCCTACAACCAAAAGCAGCTCCACCAGACAGTGGGGTCAAGCTTGGCCTCTCTGCTGGTTTGGATGTATTGTGCAAGGGGCAGCGAGTCCTCCAGCAAATTTCCTCACTGTCCCCTGCAAAGCATATCCCAGATGTCCCACAGCAGTCCCAGCTGTCCACTGCCACTGGGAACAGTGGGATATAAGCCCAGAATTGTCTGGGAAAGTGTCAATACCATGGAAGCAACAGGTAAACCCAAGGTGTGCAACTCTCCCCAGGAATTGGGGCTCAAGGCTGTTCCCCAAGCCTGCGTGTTTCCCAGCAGTCTTTTTTCAGATGGAGAGCAGTCATGTCCTTTCCCAATTTTGTTTAGCCCTTCCAGTTTCTTGCCAGAATCATTCCTATAATCCATCAGTCATTTATTAGGTTTGAATGAGAGGGCAGGGAGAGAATATAGGATTAAATGTTAATATAGAACCAGAATAAAATCTGGGGGTTGTTCATAAGCAAACAGAATCATAAAATTATAGGATCACAGAATGGTTTGAGTTGGAAGGGACTTTAAAGCTCATCTTGTTCCAACTCCCTGCCATGGGGGTTGGAACATCTTCCACTTGATCCAGGTTGCTCCAAGCCCTGTCCAACCTGGACTTGGACACCTCCAGGGCTGGGGCAGCCACAGCTTCTCTGGATAATAAAATAGGAGGTGACCCAGCCCCTGGAAATCTCCAGAGACAACTTTGCAATGATGACAGTAGGGCAGAGTGCCAACAGCTCTGGCTCCTGGAGGCGTAAATGCCTCAGGAAGGATTCAGGTCCTGCTGAGCACAGGTTTGTTCAGGGAAGGGTGTAGCCCCAGGAGTGGGAGGAGAAGACCTTCCTCCTCATATTTCAGATTTTTAAAAATCAAAACACAAAAAAGTTCCAGAAAACAGCGACCCTGCAGCGGGCTGGAGCTGATTTATCTTTTTCTAACACTTGGAGCTTTTGTGAAATGAAATCCCTGGCCTGAAACCTGGAGGCATCGCTTACTTTTAACTTTTACTTTATTCAGGCAAGCCTCCAGCTGATGGGAGAGAGCACTGGGTCACATTAGGATTTGGCCCACAAGGGCAGAGCAGAGCCAAGCTCCGAATGTCACATAAACACATTAACTGGAGATTTGGCTTTCTGCAAGATCCCAGGGATGGAACAGGGCCGTGATCTGGTCTTCTGTGAGGACTACAAGGAGGTTGAACTTGTCCTGCCTAGAGCATTAAAAGAATCCAAAGGATCCAAACATCTGCACCAGCATCTGTGTCACCTCTTCCTACTCCCAGAGATGTCTGGAATATCGTCTGTTTTGTGTGACAGGTAGGAACGAGCTAAAAACTGCTTAACCTGCTCTGTGTGGGTGAAAAAAATTCAGAATTCGACCCCTGAGTTGTTCATGCTGAAGTGGAGAGCGTGTTCTCACTGCAGCTGAGGTATGAAGAGGGCATATTGTTCATTTAAACCACACTCTATAGTTTTTGCAGCAGTAAAGTATTCTTGAAAGTTTACAGCTGTAGGAGAAATTCCCTGGAGCTTATCCGTCAGTTTTCTGCCAGTCAGAGGGCTGAAGGCACTCCGGCTTGGGCTCCAAAAGTGACATTTTAGTGCTACACGTCTGAAACGCGGGGCGGCTTCGAGAGAGCATCCTGACAGGTTTGGAACTCCGGGGGAATGATTTTGTGGTGCCAAGCTACACAGTCTGGGGAAGGCTGCACGCCACGCTCGCTCCTGTCCCCCTGCCAGAACCCGAAACACAGATCCAAAAGAGAACAAGAAATACGGCTCAGGGCTCTGGTTCGCGGGTGCATTTCAAGCAGGAGCTCTCTCCAATATTTAATGTATGAGCTGCTCTCCCAGCCGTAGGAGGAGGTCCGTGTTCAAGAAGATCACGTAGCAACACCGTGGAGAAAGGGGGAGACTCTGCAGGAAGGAAAATGTCTCAGGCTGACCGAAAAAAAACATCTCCAGTGCGGAGGAAATGGTAAAACTTGGGCCAATCCACTGTAAGCCCATTAATTTATAAATTTAAAAGTTGTTTCAGAGTGGTTTCTGAAAGGGAAAACACGGGCATCTGAGAAGGTGTGGATGCTAAAGCATTGATGTGGGAGCCATTCTTCAGAGAACAAGAATGCCAGGCCATGCCTGTCTCCACAAAATAGTCAGAAAGAGGAGATTAAAATACCTTTAGAATTATTGCTTCAAAATAAACCCAAAAGAATGGTTATTATACAAAAAAAAAAACAAAACCAAAAGATTTGGTTTCTCAGTATTATTTTATTTAAGTAGAGCAGAGAAGATATGGGAGAGGAGCAGGCCACATTTTATATTTCATTAATGGGTTTAGAATGTTCTTTCATGGGATGATAAGGACAGAGCATTTTTTAATGAAGGCCTGGGATGAATCCATTTACAATAACTCATTTTAGCTGGTAGGGGAAGGAGCTGCACTGCCATGGGCAGGTTTATCCCCAGGAATATCCCTGGAATGTGATCGCTTCAGCCCCAGCTAGGGCTGGAAACAGCTCCTTGAAGGGGAACAGCTCAGCTGTGCTTCTCATATCTCTCCTGAAGAGCCCTGCCAGGACACCAGGGGAGAAGATTTCTGAGCTCAGCCCCTTCTGATGTCCTGAATGTGGGAAGCTCAATATTTTCCAACACTCTGTCACGGATTCGATGACTTTGGCCCAGCACCTTCTGTTTATTGTTAATGAAAGTCAATAGAAGTGTGGAAAAGTACAAAATGTCAACCTATGACCTTGTGAAATCCGTGGCAGGAGAGAGCAAAGAAAGAAAACCACCCTTTGGTACAGGCTTTGTCCCTCCTGCCGTGCTGGGATCCAGAAGTAAAGGGCTTTTTGCTCAGGGCTGGGGTTTAGTAAGTCAGGAATTTTGTCTCTCCTTGTTTTCCTTGCAGTTAGTTAAATCCTTAGGCTCCTGTTAACACCGAGCTCCAAGCTGATTTTTGTGTTAAAATGCTGAAACCTAATTTTCGTTTAACAATTTTCTCTTGGAGGCCAACATCAAATTAGTGTGTTTTCCACTGGCAGCCCCCAGTAATTTGGTAGGCAGGAGGCTCACACATACTTAAGTTATTCAATACATTTTGTTTTACTCTGTACAAGAAACCCAGTCAGAAAAGGCTGATTTATGATATTCCTCAGGTTTCCTGTTACTTTAAACCACCAGCATCCCATGGCCAAGCCCTTCACAGGCAGCCAGCACATCTGGCCCAGAGTGCTTCTGTCACCTATGGCCAAAATGCCATATTTATAATCAAGCCATCATAGAAAAGAAAGAATTGATTATGATGAAAAAGGAAAAAAAAAAAAAAAGGAAATCTAAAAAAGCAAATTAATCAGAGGACATTTGTAAATATGTTCGGGTGGGTTTTTTTTCCAAACATCCTTCCCAGACCAAGAGGAGCCCATAGCACTGAGCAGGAATATTGGATGTGTGCAATCACCTCTTTTAGCCTAATTATTAATTACGGAACGCTTTGATTTTCCCATTTCACCCATTTTTAGTGTCTATTTTGTTTTCCATTTATACAGACAACCCACCCCTGGCTGAAGCCAAAGCTCCACAGACCACGTGAAATCCCACCTGCAATTCTGCAACTGCCTGCAAAGAAGTGACTCTGCTCCTCACAAAATGTATTTTAGCTGCTCTCCTTAGGGATTTCAGGCTTTTGCAGTGCCTGTGTCTGGGTTGTATCTGCGGATCCATCTGTCAAATGGGATCAATGAGCCAAACTCTCCCTAAATATTAACTTCCTACACGTTTCATAAAATAGCCAGAGGCAGAAATTTGGCTTAATGTCCTCCTTACAGGGAAAGCTGGATTGCCTGTCTGTGCTGTAAAAATCATACACAAATCCACAGGGCATCAAATGAGGCTCACAGCACAAACAAATTTTTTCTCATAAAACTCCAGGTTTCAAATATGCTGTATAATAAAGGGAGTGAAAGACCTGCAATATTCAGGCTGGTGCAGGCTGTGAAGGCAGGCACTGGTTTGGGGTTGCAGGACATAAAAACTGGCACGAGCAGGGATTTGTGTGCACCTCAAAAGGGCACAGGAAAATCTGTGTTTTCTTCCCTGGAAGATGCTTTTACAAAGATTCATTTTTAATAAGAATGTCATAAAATAAACCTATAGATGATAACAAACAGAGGCTCAGCTGTGTCAAACTCTGGAACCCTGCTATGGAAATGGGAAGAGCTGCAAAGGTTCAGCATCTTTGAAAATCTGATCACTGAGTATTTCCAGTCAGCTTCCCCTGCCAAAAGAAAATTTTCCAAATCTGTGCCAAACTCTGACGTTCATGAGCAGCTCCTCAGTAGGTTTGCATGATGTAACCAATAATCATGAATCCCTCCTCCACTTTCTAAATTACATCTGGTCGGGATGAATTTTTATGTGGATAGCAGAACCAAAATCTGAAAGACTCCGTTTGTGCTAAACCTTATTATGCAGTTGCACGATGACATGAAATTCAGGAAAAAAATGGAATTCTGCCTCATGAGGGTGGGCAGGCCCTGGCACAGGTGCCCAGAGCAGCTGTGGCTGCCCCTGGATCCCTGGAAATGTCCAAGGCCAGGCTGGACAGGGCTTGGAGCAGCCTGGGACAGTGGGAGGGGTCCCTGTATCAAAGGGTCCAGTCAGGTGGGGTTTTCTGGGCTGTGAGAAATGCACTCTCTGATACCTCACTGCACTCAACATAACTTTTCCCTATTTGAGACAAAGATTTGCTGTTCCTTTATTACATGGAAGCGCTCAAAATTTTTCATTTGAAAGGTAAAGACAAAGTGAAAACATTGGATGAAAATGATTTTAGAAGGTGGGTGACTTCACAAAACGAGGATTTTGGTGGTGGTTTCATTTAGGTATTTATGTTGTTGTGTTGATAATTCATTTACAAATTTTTTTTGAGCTGAATTCCCTTCCTGGTAACTTCCAGTGTCCCAGTTCTGCACCTGTGGAGCAATTTCATCTCTCCATAGGCAAATACATATTTAGGAGGAAGAAGGGATTCAAATATTATTGTAATGCACAGCTGGAAAGAATCCAAATAAAGTTATTCCTAATGTTGTTCAAGTTTCCATTTAACTCAGCAAAATGACAAAGAGGAGGGGGAGTGACCCACTACAGGACCCCTATCATTCACTTGTATCTGAGGTTGTGTGACCCCAGAAATAGCTGGAGAAATAAATAAAAAGAAAAATCTCAAAACAACTGCTGCAGTCTTCGGTACCTTTTGCCCTGGAGCCCATTTCTATCTAAGAATTTCTAGGTGAGAATGAAATTAAATCCAAATTAATGTTGCCATTCAAGGAGGAAGGAGACTTTGTATTCTCTGAATGTGCCCAGCCAGGCACTTGTAGATCGTTGGTAAATATAGAACAGGCATTTAAATACAAATACAAATATGGAGGTTATACACTCGTTTTTAAAACTCATTTTTGTTTTTTGCTGATAGAAGATTCACTTTTGATGGAGAGGAGACCAGACAACGAGGCCACGTGTCCTGGCCCCAGAGCTAAAGGGAAAATTGGGAGAGAAACTCAAACAGGAACGTGTCAGTGAGCACTTGGAGATATCAGGGTGAGAGGAACTCGAGTTGGGGGTCTCTTATCACCCAGGGGGATTTGATAGAGGAGGATTAATGGTGCTCAAAAACTTCCTGGCAATGACCTCCCTGCAGCCAGTGCTCTCCCTTCACAAGGGCTTTGTTTGCCCAACAGTAGCAGGGATTATTATTTATTTAGTTGTGATTTTACGTCTTCCTTTTGTCAAAGGATTTGAAGAAAGTCAGAGCTGGTGGCAGTTCTCGGATTGTCCATAAGAAATGGCACAAAAAGCAATAATTCAGTGAGATTTCTGCAACTGAATCTGATTTTTATGGCATCGATTTCCTGCCATTACAGCAATTAATCTGGTCCTTGCTTTAAGAATCTTATTTTATTAATCTGGCCCTCTGTGTTCATGAAATACTTTCAGAAATCAAGGCTGGACACTTGATGTTAATTGGAATATTAATTTTCTTTATTTAGAGGATTCTCTTGCTTTGCCTTTATATGAGAGGTCTCTGTGAAAGTGTGTGTAAAACTCAGGAACGTGGAAGAAATTTCATAAAATTTTGCATGGAAAAAAGATTTCTGAGTGAAATCTGTGCTTCACCCAGGTCCATTGATTTCTTCTCCCAGGCAACAAGAGGAAACAGCCTCAAGTCGTGCCAGAGCAGGTTTAGGTTGGATATTTGGGAAAATTTCTTCACTGAAGGGTTTGTTTAGCACTGGAAAAGGCTGCCCAGGGCAGAGCTTGGGTCACCATTCCTGGAGGGATTTATGACATGTGGATGTGTCACCTGGGGACATGGGGTAGTGCTGGGACAATGGATGGACTCAATGATCTTAGAGGTCTTTCCCAAACTAAATGGTTCCATGATTCTAAATTCTCAATTCTCTCTGCTTCTCTGACTTTACTATAAGTTGTTTTTTGTTTTTTTTTCCTGGTATGATTTTATTCCTTTACTTTCAAAAATCCCAATAAAAAAAGGCTTCTTTGGAAATATTTGAAATATTCTCCACGGGAAAAATGAAAATAATATCTTTTAATAGATGGATAGTCATGCAAACACACTGCTGCCTAGCACAACACCAGCCTGGATCCAGGGGAATGACTTCACATGGCATCGTGGGGAGGCAGCAGGAATTTTCTGAGGAATTAATACACCAGGTCTGAGCCCCTGGGGATGAGGGTTCCAGTTTGGGCTCTGGTTGGGAAGGAAAATAATAAATCTGGGAAAATCAGTGTGGTGGGCTCATTAGCACTCGTTACAGAAATCAGCCACACCGTTGGCAGCTTTTTGCTGGGTAAATCCAGGGCTGGAAAAACAACATTTACTGCAGGTTGGGTTTGAGGAGCATTGGAAAGGGGAGAAGTTTGCACAAAGCCTGGCTGTACCCAGGCCAGTGCTAACATTCCCTTTACTTCCATTTGCTCTGAATTCACTCAGATATTTGGATCAAAACCATTTTAGAGTTTTATATTATTAAAAAAAAAAGAAAAAAAAGAGGGAGTAAAAAAGAGACAGACAGGTTTTGAATTGTTAAACATGTAACAGAGCCCATTCTCAACAGGTTTTATTGCTGTTCAAGGAAATCCCTGAGGTCTATCTTTGAATTAGCTGAATTAGGAAAGATGTAAAACTAATCAGAGCTTTGCCATCCTGATACTCCTTTGTCTGAAATACAGGAGTTTTATCTTCTGGTCAAGTCATTATAAATAACTTTATATAAAGGATGAGTAAATCAAGCAGTTTGCATTTCTTGAAGGAATAATTTTTTTCCCAATTAAACAACCTCAGCAAACTGCGCTTATAAAAAACTCCCTGGCTCTCCTAAGAATTTTGGTGCACAGCACATCTGAGCAGAGCAGGGGGGATGGATGTGTGCAGGTATCCCCCCTCTCCTTCCCAGGGGAGTCCCAAAATGAGCCAAATATTCACTGATGGGAATCAACATTGTTCCAGAGCCTTTTGGACATGATATTGTTCATTAAATCAGCAGCCAGCCCATCCCTGGGCCTGGCTGGGATGAAACCTGGGCTGCTCAGGAGTTTGTACCCAGCAGCCTCAAAGGATTAATTAGGGCTGATATTTATTTCTTTTGATACCAAACCCAGCTGTGTGCAGTTAAGCCAAAAAGCAGAGGGGGAACTATCCTGATTTTTTTTTTATTTTTTTTCCCAGCAGACAGAGGAAAAGCAGCGTTGCCCTCCCAGAGTTAAAGAACAGGAGCAAATAATTATCAGCACAGAACAATTTGGGGTTTCATAATCTGCTAAACCACTTTAGCTGCCTGGTTATGAACTCATTCAGATAACCTCCACTTTTTTTTGTTGTTATCAGATATTGTAAATACAAGTATGAGTGTGGATTTATTTGTCTGAAAGCTGGGAAGAAAAATATGGAGGGAATACTCTGGCATCCCACAGTTACAGAAATAAAGCAGCTTGGATTTCACTCTAAGCACACGTTCCTGAATAAATTCTAAGAGCACCTGTCCATTCATTAAGGAGTTTTCCTTCGAATTAATTATTGAGACTGGAAAATAGACAGTAAAAACACTTTAAACCATGAGCAAGGGCAGCACCACCCTTGGTTCCCACACTGGAAAGGGCATCTCCATCAGGAAAATGTAATTTAGCTTTAGAAATATGTTGCACTCAGAGCATTTTTATTTTGAGTGCTGTGGGCACTGCTTTGGCAATATTATTTCACTCAGAATATTCCCAAAACTGAACCAGGGTCAGATGATTTCACACGAACCGTGGAGCACTTTCATATTTGAGCAGAATTTCTCTGTCAGCCTTTTCCTCCACTGGGAAAAAAAAATGACCCAGTACCCAGAGATATCATTTTGATTTCTTCATTATAGAAAGAAAAGAAGCAAAATTGAATATTTCCAACCTTTAAATGTAACTCAATTTTGGTGTATTTAAGTTGTTCATTCCCAGCCTGCAATTCCCCTTCTTTTCCAGTGATGAGATGTAAGCAGTAAATCTCTAAGGAGTAGGGATCACCCAAAAAATATTATTGAAAAGAAACTTGGAAAGCTCAGGCTTTTGAATAATTTCTGCCCTTATTCCACTGGAAAGAAAACTCTGAACACTTTCAAAGTAACAATTCAATATTTCTGCTAACAATTTCTATTTGTTTTTTGTGGGTTTTTTTAGTGGGTTTTTTTTTTTTTTGTCTACCTGAGTATTGATTCCAGTAATGAGGCTCCCACTGATTTCACATTTTTGGATTAAATTCCTGGGCAAGATTTGAGCCAGTGATGTAATGATACAAAACTGGAGAGCCCATTCCTTTTCCCTGATGCAGCCAGCACATTCTACTAGAGAAATGCAACATTTTTCCCATCTGAATAATGCCTATAGAAATTCAAGGAGCCTAATTTTTCTCTTTTTGTCACGGATTGCATCAGTCTGTTTTACAGTATCTTCAAAAATTTCGCTTGCAAGGAGAAAAATGGGTTGGAAAACAGCAGAGCCACATTTTTCTCTCTTTTTCTAAAATTGTTTTGAATGTTTCTGATGTTCGTTTTTGGAGGAGATGTCGAAATCGGGATTTTTGTTTCCCGGGGCTTTTCCCCACTTCTTTGCAGCTCCTTAAGCTCCGATTTTTATTCTGCCTGGGGGCATCTCCACACCTCAAAATCAGCTGGAAAAACAAAGATGCTCTTTCTAGCTCCTCCAGTTGATGCAAGACACGTCGGGATTGAGGGGAAAAAGGAGGGAAAAAGGAGGGAAAAAGGAGGGAAAAAGGAGGGAAAAAGGCAAAACCGCTGTTTTTGGAGATGGAAAGTGCTACTGGAGGTGTCCTGCTCCCCTTCCATGTTCTGGAGAACATCAGAACTGAGCTGAGCCCTGGGCTCCCATCCCTCTCTGCTCCCCCCAGGTCTCTGCTCTGCTTAATCCTGTCAAAAAAGTCTCCAGCAAACATTTGTAATTGCAGCGAGAAAGAACACTGCTGTCTTTCTTTTTTTTTTTTTTTTTTCCCCCCTGACTTGACATCTATCAAATTTAGTTTAAGTGTTCCCCTGGGTGAGGCGAGTTGCTGAGCTATAAACTAAAAATAATTAAAATAAAATATTAAAAAAACCTCAAGCCTGCTTGCCAGGAGGGTATCGTTGGGAGTTAGCAGCTCTCAATCATGGATTTCAGAAGGCTGGAGCAGCTGAAATAAGGCAGGCAGGCTTCAAGCAGCAAAAAACCTGAAATTCTTTGATATTTTGATGCTACAGGCTCCATCCTTGCACTTCAGGACAAAACTGGTTTCTGTAACAGGCATCGGGAATTGAAATTATTTTTTTTTAAATAATACTGCAGTTCTTATAAATTTTACAGCCAAAAGGAAAGGCAGAGAAAGGTGGAAGGAATAGCCCTGCATAATATCCCAGATAATTGAAACCTCACCCTGACAATCCCTCCAAGTCCCCTTCCCATTCTATAAAAGACGACTCTGCCAATTTATTGACCCCAGCTGATGGATCAGCCACCCCCAAAATTGGAAATTCTGGTCACAATGACTTCAAGTTTGGCTGCAACCCGCCCAGACAGACAGCATGTTCCCAGACTGGTCACATTCATAAATGTCATAAAAAACATACTTGCTCTCTGACATGCACAAAATAAAATCCTCCAGCAAGACATCTCTAACCAGAAAGGCATGAAGGAAAAATCTGTGAGCACGTGACGGGGAGTGGAGGCTGCTCCGAGTGGTGTTTTGACATTGGTGGAAGTAAAACCGAAATAAAACTTCTCCAGGCATAACTGGAATATTGGCTTTATTATTTTTGTTATTCTTGCAGCTCGGAGAAACCGCGGTGGAGAGGAGTGGGGTGAAGGGGAATTCAGTCAAAACACGGGTCAGAATTTTGTGTGAGTTGAAAGAGAGAAAAATGAAGTCAAGGATTATGTTCAGGGGATCTGAGGAGAATCAGTCATTGAGAGGTGCATAATAAAAAACAAATCTTTGCACGCAGGCAAAGAATTAACCTGGCTTGTCTAAACGAGTCCATTTGCACGTCATGATTTGCATCTCATTATGCACCTTCTGCACTTCATAGTTATTTTTACCACTAGTGAAAAAAACTATAAGTTCATCTCATCTTTTTCATGTTATCATTGCTAGACACTCCTGGAAAGCTTTTATTTTTTTTTTTTAAAGGTGGGATTATCAATACTTTTATATTTCTTTCAAAAGCTAGTGAGTCCTTGTTTCTGTTAAATGTAGCAGGATTCTCTATTTGCTGATGACAAAGCCAAAAAACTGCGAAGATTGCTCGCACTTAACCTTCCGAGAGAGAAAATTGATCATTTCAAGGCCTAAAAAACAGGAATAATTTTATTTTTTTTTCCAAGTGTGGCACTGCAACTCGCTCTAAATCAAAACCAGACACAGCATCGTTATTCTGCTCTTGTCAGAAATGCTGAATAACACCCTGCACAGCTTTAAAGCCAGGCTGTCACCTCCAGAAGGATTGCACTGCTTGGATACAAATTCCCTCCCTGCCCCATGGGGCCAAATCCCTGGCACGGGGGATGTCCTGGAGTGGAGGGAGCTGTACCCATGGATGGTTTGGTCCATGGTTAGCCAGGATTTGGGAATGAAATGTGCTCCAGAGCACAGGCTGGAGGTGGTTGGGAATTTTCCAAGGCCCTTTTTTTTTGGCGGGGTGTCACAGAACGGCAATTTGTTGAAACTGAAACCATTCACAAGGGAAGGTCTGTCTGAACAAAGCTCCCAGCTCAGGGGGGGAAGCAAAAGCAGAAAAGTGAGTAATGACACCAAAAAATAATTTTAGAAAGGGAAGCAAATTGTGGTAAGAGAAACTGCCCCTTCCCAATAATCCTGGAGGAAAAGTTCAGGGGTCTGGCTGGGAGTGGCTCTTGCTTTCCTCACTGCAAATGGCAATTTCTGCAGAAGGGTTTTAGAATGAAATTACAAAGTCCAAGTGGAATAGAACAACAAAGGGACATTTGCCCAGTCTGATCTCCAGAAAGGAACCTCCCTGGGCTCTTTTAAATTATGATTTTTGACCCTTTTCCGAAACCATGTTTAGTTCTTATTGCCAAGAAATGCTAAAACACTACATAAAATCAGATTGAGTGAAATTACCTGATCCAGCCACGAGGACAAGATTAAACAACCAGTACCAGTTCTGCCAAACCCATTCTTTACTGGTAAATTGCTCCTTTTGTAAGCCACTTTTTCATAAATTCTACCTGATTTTTGTGTTTGCTTCTCAAAAACCCAAACATGACAAACCCAGATTATTTAATGGCTTTTAGGCACGATGAGAAAGAAGAAACAATTCTCTACCAGAACTTACAAGTGCTGTCTCAAGGATGGATTTCCTGAGTGAGTTACCTTAGAATGAAATAAAATTACTTTAAAATAGTGCTGGAGAGGTTTTGCAGTGAGCAGATGCTGCTGTTTCACCTTTTTTTATGGGCATAACAGAATGTTTATGGCTCAGTCACGCCACGCTCTCTCTGAGGCCAGGAATTATGACCTGGCTGTCCTTTGCCACTCATTTCAGTGAGATGTTTTCTGTCCTCTGGGGCTCTGCCTTCCCGTCTTGGGAGAGAAGGAAAATAAAAGCAGGCTGAAGTGAACATGCACATGGTAAAATCAGATTTTAGAGTGTAGCTCTCCTGATAGCCAGGATAATTCCTCATTTTTGTATCAGATCTGGTGTGGGTTGGACACTGGTCCTGATTTAAGACAGGCAGGGAAGACCCAGGAGTGAAAAAGTTAACTCACTCCCAAATAGTGGGAGGGTGGAGATCTGTGGTGGACATGCAGAAGTGGGATTGCACAGACCATGAAAGTTGCTGGATACCTAGAAAAAAAAAATATAATGCAAAAAAAAATCCCTGCAAATTTTGACTTTTTAACAAGCTGTAATTAGCCACAGCCAGGTCTGGGCTGAGTTTAAGCCCTGGATCAGCCAAATGGGCTTGAAGCAGTTTTTAATTCCATGGGGAGCACCTGATCCTTGGTGGATGCTGCCACCAATGTGGTGTTTGAGCTCCTGAACCTTGTCACCCACATTGTGGCTTTCTCCCTCTTTGTGTCTCACCTCCAGAGGAAGGAAAATCAGGAATTGCTGTCCCTCTGCATCCACGTGCAGAAAGAGAGGCAGACTTTTGGGTGTCCTTGCTGAAGAAACACTCAATTTCCTATCACCCCCAATATTCCTTTCCCCCCATGTTCTTCCCTCACCCTTAGCCAGGAGAAGGAGAAAACAGACAGAAAGGAAAGAAAAGAAAGAAAAGAGAGAAATAGGCTGCCTGGATTGGAAAAGTCATCTTTTCCCAGGAGCAGCGTAATAACATTAATGGAAGGGAGAAGGGGAAAGAGGAAATGTTTCGCTAACGTGGAGAATTTCTGGCCTGGGTTCTTTCTGAGGCCTGTTTGTCAGGGGGAAAAGGAAATTGGTGGCTGGATGAAATATGAGCTGATGCAGCTGCAATGCCTTTAAATACAAGCTTTTTTAGGCACACTGGTGCTTCAGTTTGGGGATATAAGCAGATGCTGAATGCCTTTCCCTACTTCACATGGGGCCTTTGCGTGCTGTGGTTTTAAGGCCAGTGTTCAGGTGATAAAAAAAAAAAAAGGAGGGGGAATGAAATGTCATTTTTGGAGAGGCAAAAAATACTTCAGGCTCTTTGGCGTAAGTCATAAAGGGCTTTTTGTGCACGGGCAGGCAGTGCAGTGTCAAGAGAAATCACTTGCACAAGGTGGAGTAACACTATCTGAAATTAAATTCTGGCCTCCATTTACAAGTAACACTTTAAGGTTAGGGAAAAAAAAAAAGCTTTTTCTTCTCAAGAAATTGAGGGGAACTAAGAGACACCCCCTCCTCTTTTCAGAGAACACGCTCCTGGTGTTCCTTCCATCCACACGGGGAAATTAGCAGAATTAATCAGCCAGCCCTAACGAGCACAGTTTGTCCAGTGGGGTGAAGCCTGGCTGGAGGCTCGGGGCTGCTCTGGCTGGAATTGCAAAGGTTTGAACTCTCGTGCTCCTGCTCTCTCTCTTTGAGCCTGCCTCCTATTTACTCTAAGTTTCCCCGGCATAAAGGGGCCTTCAAGTGGGCATGCAGTGAAGGAATATTTCAAGGCAAGGAGCATGCAGAGCGGGCTCTGGCTCCCCTCCTTGCACCTTCCTTGGAACAAGCCCCTCACTGTTTCCCTGCGAGGGGGAAATGCCAGATGTAGCTCCAGCCCGAGGTGGAGGAGGAAGGCTCCAGCTCTCAGCCCTGCTGAAGCTCTTTTACACTGCCACAGCTCCAGGACCTGAAGAATTGCTTAGGAGGGTTGTTGCTTCTGTTTTGTCATTTTTTCTGAATTTGTTTTTTGTTCCTGCTCCTGAAGGCCCCGTTTCTTACGCTTTTCTCCATTCAAAGTCATCTTGAGTTGGTCGTCCAAATGGAAGCTGTGCCGAAATGCTCTGGAGATATCGTTGGAATATAAATAGCAAATAAACGATTAAAAATAGTTTGTCCCCTTGAATGGTTGCTTTAGAGTTTAAGGAGTATTCCTGACTTAGGAGACCTCCTTGGCTCAGTCCTGGTGGGACATTTAATTTATTTTTAAATGCCAGTCCATGTTCCCCACTCCTAAGGAAATTAAGGCACATTAAACACACTGCAAAATCTGGCTTTTTGTCCAAAGTCAGTCACAGGGTTTCTGTGACAATATTTATGAACTAAGACTCTCATCCAGTCCCCCAAAGTCTCGGAAGAATATGTCTCTTACTTTTTAGACCTACTCCTTTGCCAAGCAAAGATTTTCAGACCACAGAATAATCTCCCAAAAGATGTATTGGAAACCTGGCTTGGCCAGTTCAGTATAGCTGAACTGATTAATGTAGGTGGTTGTCATTTTTAGAACTAATTATTTTTAACAGAAAAGGTCTTCTTTAACCCCCCAAAGCTTTCAATACTTTCTTTCTTTCCACATTTTCATAATTTCTATTGAAGGGTTTTGCTATAACTCGCTTACCCAAAATATCCCAATATTTCATTTTAATCCAATAACCATTTCAGAACGAACATGAATCCGTTTCAAAGCATTATGAATTTGAAAGGATCTATTTTGACCTCAGAATATTGAAACTCGGAGTAATTGCAAACACAGGTTTTCAACAATCAAGTTTATTTTCTCTACAGCAAACCCCACCCTTGTGCCTGCAGGGAATTGCTGCATTTGCCAAATCCAACTTTTGGTGCACAGAAGAAGTGGGGTGTATAAATAGAAAGTGTAAGCTTTTGGATACACAAAGTGGGGTTGTAATTTAAGGCCTCCCAGCCGGTGGCAACAATTGTCCATGTCTTGTGTGGTGTCAATTTTCCCTCTTCTCTTTATTTGGCTCAGCAAGTCGCCTCCTGCAATCCCAGTTTAAAGTTTTGGCTTGTGCCTGCTCCGTCTCCCATCTCACGTGGAGCTGTGGGAAGCTGCAGGATGCTCTCCACTAATCCCAGGCTGCAGTCTCCAAGCCTGTGGTGGGACATGGGAAAAAAAAAAAGAAAAAAAAAAAGAAAAAAAACGGAAAAAAAATTAAAAAAAAAAGGAAAAAAGGAAAGGAAAAAAAATTAAAAAGGAAATTAAAAAAAAAAGCTTTCCTAAATGATATCCCAAATTGCACATTATTTCACTTGACAGACAAAAACCCTTTTGTGGTCAGCATCGTGTACATCATAATTTTGACAGCGAGTCCTGAGGCTGAGCTGGCTCTTGAGACAATTTCCCTGTGTAGGCAGAGCTGTTCCAGTTCAGTGCGAGCATATGGCAAACACAGAAACGGCACTGCCTGATGCCAGGGCATGACCAAAATCTATAATAATGTTGTTTTCTTTCACCAGCTCTGTGAGGAAAAATGTAGCCTCATGCACTGAAACGACCTCAGAGCAGTCACACTTTTACTTTGTCAATAATTTACCCAAACCCTCTCATTTTCCCTTTGGAACATAAGGACTCGCAGCACCAGGGACAAACTCTTCTATGGGGAGTCTCCTGGAGAAATCCTAAGGGAATTCTCTCCATGACGTTGATCCTAAAGGAATTCTCTCCGTGACGTTGGCGAGAGTGGAGGGAGGCAGCAGAAAAACGAAGCCTTTGGAGCACCCTTGGCTTGCTCTCCTTTTGTTGTAATTTCTGATAAAAATCAGGCTATTCTGAAGCCTTTACACACAGAACTTCTCCCACAAAATTGGCCCTTCCTGAGCGGTGCCAGGAAGGAACAAATCCCAGCATCTCAGCCCTGCAGGGTCTGGCACCAGGAGGCTGAGGGGGCTTGGCCACTCCTCTGCAGGAGGCTGCAACACCCCGTGCTCAGGAGGGTTTTCCTCCACACTTTTGTCAGGCACTAGAGCTGCCCAAAAAGCCCAGGAGCCACGGGACAGGGCAGGCTTTGAAATGCTGGGGAAATAAAGAAACTCAACCAGCCACCTTTGGAAACTCCAGTGCTCACAGGAAAAACATCCCCCTTTCCCAGCCCAAACCAGAAGGAGAATCCTCGTTTCACTTGGATTTGAAACATCAGGACAGAAGAGGGACAGCCTGAAGGGATGGGATCTCCTAAAAAAAGAATCTGTGTTGGGAACGGGAGTCAAGGAATTGGAGCGACTTTTGGCGGTTTATTGAATAGCCCAGATAAATTTGTAGATAAGATTGCAAAAATTGATGCCGCAAATGTTCAGAAGATTTCATGGAAATGCATAAAGCAGTTTCCCAGCTGCCTGAAAAGCACCTGGACATGCATTCCAAGCATCAAAGAGTCTGTGAGGAGCTCAGCTGAGCTAAGTCCCACTCCAGGCACTGAGGAACAGGACCCTGCATCCGAGAGCACATTGCTTAAAATCAACAAAATCAACATTAGCTCTGCTGCAGACAGTGTTTGCACAGGGCTGAAGCAGGAGAACCTATTGGTGGAGTTATAAATATTTATTTATTAAGGAAGAGAATGTCGCTAATTTACTTTTCCTCCCTTTTATGGTTCCTAATTCACGGTGTCCTCTCCCATTTCTGAGTCTGCAGAGCCACCAAAAAAAACCAAAAAACTGATAAAAATATGAGAAACCAATAAACACGGTGCTCAAGTAGAAATGAGATATTTTTCCAGCAGTTAAAGCTCAATTACAGTCAAGTCACATGTTCACCCCACTCAATAGCTCATAAAATGGGCAATGAGCGCACCAGGTGCTCAAGCATTGGATGGATGGGAGAAGGAATCAAAGGATGAAATCTTGCAGGGGCTGGAGCTTTTGGGATTTACTATTTGAGGTTCAGCCTGAGCCCTGATTGTCTCTGGGAAGAGGCAGAGCTGTTTTGGACTAATAAGCCCAGCTGGGGTCTGTCTGGAAAACAGAGCATCCACAAATGTTGGGAGTTAATTTTGACCCAGAAAAAGGCAGATGTCACATGAGCATGGAAACATCCCAGGGAAATCCAAGGGTTAAACCCCCAGAAGTTCCACACATTAGGAAAAAATGTAAAAATATTAAAAAAACCAAACCACAAACAAACAAACAAAAACCCAGAAACAAACACAAACAAACAAAGGAAAACCAATTGAAACTAGACATTTACCAATTTGTCTGAAGCAGAATTGATGAATTTTCTCAGCCATGGCACTGCTGATGACTCCCTGCAGGAATGGGGGGAGATATCCACGTTTATGGGCACAGATATTCACAAGAACCAAATCCCCAAACTGAGGGAGGCACTGGAAGCTGCTCATTCCAAAGGCCTTTGGGTCACAGTGACAGGGACCAGAACCTAAATCCCAGTGAGCAGGTTTTGAAGGAGGCCCTGGAGCATGGGAGGATCCACATCCCACCATCCTGCTCCTCTTGGAAAAAACCCAAATGTGGAGATTTCCACCCCCAGCCCCCCCAAAGGATTGCTCAACATTTAGTTTTGATTTCTGCTTGTGATTCATGCCTGGCTGGGACAGGGCCACTACTAATAACAGAAAAGCAGGCATCAGCATGGATCACAGCCCTTCTTTTCCTTTGGGTCTTTTTATTCCTACTTTTCCTTTTTTTATCCTTTTTCTGCAAGCACAGTTTTTAAGGCTTTTATTTTCTGGAGGTGCACCCTTTTACTGACATCAGGTTCTCTATTCTTTTAGCTCAGACCTCTACAATAGAGTGTTTCCATTAGTCAGGTCCTGCACTGTTTTTATTTTTCCTTTGGAAAATAGAGGATTTGCAGCAAAGGGATGTTTCCATCAATTCTAAAAGTTCATGTTTGAAAGCTAAACCACATTTTGCTCACTTGGACTCAAGATTAGTTCCTCTGAGTTGACAATTTACTCTTTCAACTTGTAACCTAAGATCCTTCTATCACCTCTCTGGGTGAGTCCAACAGGATTAAACTTTCTCCTCAACTGAGAAAGCCTCAGTTTTACCAGCAAAAATATTCTAAAAACAGGGGATAAAGGTGGATCTGATCCATTGCCTAACAAAATATGTTAAGTGAATAAATAACACCAAAGAAATTAAAAGACTTAAAAGAAAAATGTATCAAAGAAATGTTGTTTCTCCACCACTCCGTGGTTATGCAGACAAACCTAGAGTCACATTTAATCTTTCCACAAAGGTCAGTGAAATGATTCCCACTCTCTACTTTCCCATGACTTTGCAGTTTTCAGTCCAGCTCTGAGGAGCAGCAGAGGTGCTGAAATACAGAAAGATAGGATATCCTCTGTGTGTCACTTTTCCTTCTGGAAAGAGGAAATAAAGGAAATCTTGTAAGAAGCCCCATTCTCATGAGTCTTTCAGCTTCTTTATTCAGACCAAATGATCCTGGCTGGTTCAGATAAGGTTACTTTGGCTACTTACCCATTGTGAAGGAAATTATCAAAAGTCTTCAGGCTTGTCCATCATTAACAAAGGTTGGAAAATCCACTCTTTCCCATGGCAGGGTTAAGAAAACAATGTTAAAATCTATTTCAGGATCTGAGATGCACAATTCAGCACCACAGGCTTTCTTGTAAAAAAGATAATAAATTTCTCTGCAGCTTTCCTACTTATCAATGCTTTTGATGTGGAAGTTGTAGAAGCTACAAGGAAAATGCTTTCAGTCAGGTATTCTGAAACCTATAACAAATGAACATCTTTTTCTGGGGCGATTTTTCTCCTTGTTCTATTTAAATTGAACCTGGTGGCTCGCTCAGGGCAGTGCTTTGTCACGGATGGACAAATTGTGCTCTTCCATATGAAGCCATGAATTCCCAGCCTTGCTGGTGAAAAATCCTAATTCTAGAGGAGGGAATCACTGCTTGAGGAAAGAAAATTCCTCTCACATGCTCCCAGACAGCCTGACCTGTCCCTGCACATCACACCAGGCTGAGCTCCTACACCAGCCCTCTTCCCACACCTCCTCTAAGGTGTGTCCAAAGAGGGATCACGGCCGGGAACTGAGCTCCCCCAGCACTGCCTGGAGCAGAGGCCCTTGGAAATACCAGCACAAGATTTGTAGCATCACCTGGTGATTTTTCACTGCTCTGCTGTGCCTCTGCACTCAGGCACTCTTTGTTTATTGTGTGCCCTTCTAATCCTGGCACTGTCAGAGTCCGCCCCGTTCCCTCTGCGTTATTGGGATTTATGAGCTGTGTGTGGCTAAAACAGTGTTATGACAGTTGGGATGAGATTAGGTTGCAGGTCAACCTGCTCCAGAGCCTGGAACATTTTCAGGTCTCTTTGGAGCTAAGCATGAGGTTTAGACTGAGGAAACCCCAGAGGAGGAAGAAAGGGAGGAATTGTGGTGCTTCTCCATCCTACAACCACGACATCTCTGATAAATGGCAGCAGAAACCTCCCTCTTAGAAAGTAGAGGTGGAAAAATAAAAGGTATTTGATGAAGGCGGTGCTCCTACTCTCCAAACAAGAAGCTTCCAGACCGAGGGAAAACCCACTCACACTTTCCAGTTCACGCCTAATTTCAGATGTAATTTATGAGATCAAAACACCTTGGTGATCAAAAGTGGGCACTTCTTGCGTGTTTCTCATTTTTTTCCACTTCACTGAAAACAGTTGGGGAGACGTTCAGTCAGACTCTTTTCACACGCCAGAAATCCCAGCTACACACAGCAGAAATTTCTCTGAATCAGAGCAAAAACTTTCTCTGGTTTGCCAACTCCTGAGCGAATTCTTTTCTTTTGCCGAGCAATTCTCTCTTTGTTTGTCCAGGGGAATATCTCATAACTCCCTGCTCACGGAAAGGCACTGACCTCTGAACGAGCCAAAAATAGCCCAGCCATAATTCCAACAAGCTGCTCAATATCTGCTTTGAAGGCCCTTTTGGATCCAAGGCATTGCAGCCCATCCCACCGTGACCAAGTGGAGCAGGACGAGGTGTGGAGCATCCCCCAGCAGGAAAATCAAGTGTTTGCTGGGCAGGAGGAAGGAGGGCTGAGGGTGCTCCCCCATCAGTCATCCAGATCTGCTGTTGTTCAGTGCTCACATCCAGTGAAATTGTTCCAATCCAGTTGTGGTTGGGAGAAATATGCTCGGGATAATTCGCTGCAGCCTCCTGCCTGTGGACTCTGCTGCGTGGAGCAGGGCCTTAATTGGGTTTTTTTTTCTCTTTCTCTCCTCTCTGACAGGAATTAATTTAGAAACATGATATAAGTTAATGATAAAATCCTTCACTAAACCACTGATGGCTACGTGCTGCCTGGCTGGGATAGACAAATAGCCTGTTTAGCCTGGAATCCTTCATGCTTCTGCAAGGGCTCTAATGTGTTTAAATTGTGCAGTAATAGAGCACAGAGATAAATGATTCCATGGCAAAAGTCTATATATTAAACACTTCCAAAGTGCAGCAGAGTGTGGCAGGCCAGATGATGAAAATAATCCTTGGGTTCTCTTCCAAGCTCTAAAGTGGAATTTCTGCACAACCAGCACTGGGCATTTGGCCTCAGTGAATCCCAATTCCTTCTTCCTCTCCTCTCTGACAGCTCCATGCTCCTGCTCTGCTTCCTTTCCCTGAAGAAGAACCTACAGCTCTATTCCTAGTCTGTATTTTTATTACCACCTAAATAACATGGCTTTGATATCAGTAATGATTTCAGATGGTCTTGTAATAATTAATTAAAAATAGCTGGAGTGATATTTTGTCTTCCCTCCAACCTAAATCCTTCTGCCTAATCTTCCCAATCTACCTGCTTTGGGTATATCCCAAGGCACTGGGTGCCAAAGATTAACCATAAACTGGGTGATATTTTTCTCCATAGATTTAAAAGTCTTTCCCTTAAAGGACACGCTGGATTTTTTTTTTTCCCTTTAATGGGTAAGCAGCCTCATTGGTACCAGGTGATTCATCCAAAGCACAATTACACAGGGAATTCAGCTAATTGATTGGATAACCCTCGATTCCTTTGTAAAAACACAATCCTCAGACCTGAAGTGCTGGGGCTTAGTGGTAGTCATGTACCGAGAAGTTTGCTTTGAAAGCAAACGTTTAGGTTAATGGGATCCATATGATAAAAATTCCTAATAACTTTGCCATGGGTGGGCTTATCGAAGTGCTTATCATAACACCAGGCGGGCCATTTCAAAGGAGCTTTCTTCTCAAACTTTCTGAAGACTTTCCTTTCACCCCAGACCTACAGAAAACTCCGCTGACTCTCCATTGAGGAAATATTTGAGCTCCCTCTCAGGCCCTATTCCAAGGGATTCTTTGCCAAAGGGGTGTTTGTTAACCCTTTGCTGGCAGGACAAAGTGGAGGTGTGTGATCCTGGGAAGGGGATGAGCTCTGACCAGGAGGAGTTTGTGCTGCTGCTGTTCCGGGGTCCAGGAGGTTGCATTTATGGATTAAACAAAAAGAAGAATTCAGCAGTAATTTGGGCTCACTCAAACCCCGGGAAGAAAAAGTTGACCTCTGTGGGTTTAATCAGATCCACAGAGACTCAAGCCACGATTTCTAGAGGAATAAATGAGAGCAAACATCCCCTAAAGAGACTTTGGGATATTTAGGAATCAGAGAACCATGGCCACCTGCACTGTTTGAAGATAAAATTTTCTATATGGAGCTAAAGCATGTTAGAAGCAAGCAGAGAAGCTGTTACTAAAAATGTAGTTTACCAACTTTTTATATTTTTTAAAAATATGAATCCATTTACATCAGCCAAAAACATGTTCTCTCTTTTTCCTGATTTATACTAAGGTTGATCTCATATTTCCCCTAATATAACTTCTTTATAGAGAAGCATAAAGATGAGATAAAAAAGGTAAACCTTGCAGTAGAATTTTATATAAGTACATGTGTATTGGGAGTTAAAGAGAGATCCAATATTCTGATAGTCTCTGGGAAAGAAGAACTGCTGGAATCATGGTGGGTATGAAAATGGCCATGGCCTTCACTGAAGATGGCACAGTAATTCTATCATTACACTCCCAGTATTTAATTAAAACAAAACCATGGGCACTCAGCAGAGGAGGGGGACAGCATCCCAAAGCACGATCATAGGGATGAGATTCCTGCTGGGAGAACTGCACAGATTGGAAAAAGAGAAAAGATGAGAACCACTCACTGTGGTCATGCTTGGCATTGACCAACGAGGACATTAAAATGATCTACAAATATGTGGGGAAGGGTGACCAAGGGTAGTTACTTAAAATGACTGAAATAAAGAGGAAGAAAGAGAATTGTAATGGTCCAGTCTGAAGGGAAAAACACAGATTATGTTTCAAGGAGAAATTCAGAGACAGACCCACTTGCTTGCAAGAGTGGTGCACAGAACTCAGACCATTCATGAGAAATAAATCATTGTAAACAGAAACCCCATTGGAGATTTTGGCACAATTTAACCCAAAGGTCTGTGATTCTTTGATGATTTTAAGAAAAGGGAAAAAAGAAATTGAATGATACTTTGAACCTTGAGTGAGAAATGGGAAATTGAATTTAAAAACACCATTTCATGCTAAAAGGCTTTAGTATTCACTATCAGTCTAGTCTACAGTGTTTGGTCCTGCCCTCAAAGCTTGCACAGTGAGATTTCAAGCCCTTAATCCGTCGCCCCACACAATCAATGCCTCAAATATTTCCATTTCACTCCCTGTCCGCAATATTATTGCAAAGAGGTGCATTTGTGCATCCCCTTACAGCAGGAGGGAGAATGGTCTGGCACATCAGGAGCCCTCCAAGGTGATGAGAGGCCAGTGCAGGAGCCCGGCGTGTTGATGTACAGCGTTTCCAAACATTCATTAATGCAGGAGGGAAATCAACACTGGAAAATCTTGTTCTTGACCGTGGTGGGACAGCTGAACCCTTCATAACTCCGTCAAAAAATGTGCTGCAGACACTGGGCTCCTCAGAGGGGAACACCAGCCCGGAGGTGGGCATGTCACAGGAAGAGATTTGGGGTTGTTGGCAGGGAGGTGGGGGAGATGCCCGCAGGGTTCTTGTCAGCACTTTGACCCAGCCAGGTGAGTTAATTCATGGGATGCAAAGCCACGTGTGGACATGCACAGATGGAAAAACAAAATATCAGAGGCTCTACAGCCCTGTCCTTCAGGCCAGCCCTAGGGTTCTTCTCTCTTTCAGGAGAAATTCAGAGGCAGACCCACTTGCTTGCAAGCGTTTCCAGTGGTGCACAGAGCTCAGACCATTCATGATAAATAAATCTTCAACGGGGAAGAACCCACTGGACCTCGCCATCCTGAAGGCCAAAACCTTTCTGAATAAAGAGCTAGATTGGGATTGCAAAAGTCTCAGAGACTGAATCATCCTGGAATCTGGCCTCTAGGAGGCCTCAGAAGTACCCAGAACTGGGTGCAAGCTGTGATCTCTCATGGCTGGGCTGTGAGATTATTGTGCTGGAGGCTCAAAGGGCTTCACAAAGCGGGGCTGGAGCGGCGGTGAAGGAACGAACGGCGTTTATTGAGCAATAAAAAGAAAACATAACATTTCATGGCTCAGCCAAAGTGCCCTACAGAAGCAAATCCCTGTGCCTTCTAACACGGGGTGCAATAAATGCTAATCCCACCAAGGGGGCTGTCGGACAGGGCCCTGTCAGGGTGTAATGAAGCCCCCCTGTTAAATTAGCATGGCCCTGCTTTATTGGGGGACGGGAGCGAGCCCCGGGGGCGAGCCCGGCTCAGGAGGGGCTGGTTCACCTCCTGCACGCCTGCACTCTGCTTACCCTCTCCCAGGGACAGCTCTCCGAGGCCAAGGGTTAGGTTTCCTCCCAAGGATTAAGCGGGAGGCTCATGTCAACAAGGTGGTCGTGGAGATAGAGACAGAGCAGGAAGGACTCGTGAGGCCAAGGGAGAAAGATCCAACAATTTCAAGGCAGCAGATTAATCCTGATAATGCAGCGCTGGGCCATTCCTTTCCCCCTGGTTGGGTCAAGTTCTCTTAGCAACCACAAAGCCTGTCATTAATAAAATTAAAAAAACCCATCGTAATTTCCAACCCCTGTGCCCTTTTCTGAGGCAAAGAGACAAATTGAATATAAAATGAAAGCCTCACTTCTTTTGCCTTTTTAAGCCTTTCCTCCCTTTCCCACTTTCCACTCTTGGAAGCAAGCAGAGAAGCTGCTGCTATAACTATAGTTTACCTACTTTTTATATATTTTAAAAATTTAAATCCATTTACATCTGCCAAAAACATGTTATGGAACCTTCTTAACTCTTCTCTCTTTTTCCTGAATTATACTAATATTGATTTTATATTTCCCCCGATATAACTTCTTTATAGAAAAACATAAAGATAAGTTAAAATAACTAAACATGGCAGTGGAATTTTATATAAATACATGTGTATTGACAGCTAAAGAGAGATAATAATAATAATGATGCCCATAATTCTGCATTGCTGACCTTGCTGCTGTCACAGCCATCTTGAGAGCACACGGAACACCTGGACCTGATTGTCCTGGGGAGTGAGGAGGGCACAGGGACACCATTCCCACTGACCCTTCCCCACCAGGGCTAGGGGACATTAGTGACAGCATCTGCACAGCCCTACCTGGGCTGGGCTGCAGCAGCTTCTCCCTGAACCTCTGTCTGATATTCCATTTATTGTCACGAGCGGAGCTGCCTTCCAGGGTTTCTTTGGAGCAAAAAGGAGGCCTTTTTATTCCCGAGTGAATTTCTTGGCTAAAATTCGTGTTTCTGCTAAGGTGATTTAGACGCTTCATTCTGCAAAGGAGTGGCTGGAAACCAAAGGAGACCAAAATATGGATATATCTGAAGATGTTTCAACTTTCAGAAGCCAGGAGTAACTGAAGAAGAGTCATTAAAAATCGGAAAAGTGCTCAGTTTGAGTTGTCAGTAAACAAGAATGTTTCTGTGGGAATTTGGGTGTTTTCAGCAGCTTACAAAAATCACTGGAGAACTCCCACACTCCTTTTTCATTCTCTTCTCGTCATATAACACCAGGCTTCCATTTGCTGGAAATAAATGAGGAAGCCATGGGGTATCCCTGCTCTTTTTATTCACGCAAATAATGCCATTAAAGTCCACAGGAGCTCTCATATCCAGTGGGCAGGTGCTGACCCCAATTGTTTTAACAGTTCTTTTTGTTCACACCTCATATTCCAACTAAAAAGTCTCATGGAGCTTGACAGAAGGTTTAAAATCAGGAGCCAGCCCAATGATGGAATTAGTATTATGTATTTATGCTGCTTGGTTGACTTAAAAGTGGGGAAAATAATACAATAAATCAAGTGTTATGGGTAAACAAACAGCTGAAGTTTGGTGAGTCAGGTTTATGCCATCACATACTTCTTGAGAAACCATAATTAACCCATTTTTTCCCTCTGTGCCTCAGTTTCCCCACATAAATTGTAAACTGTGATTTATCAGACTTCACTTTTCAACATGCAGTCAGTTGTAAACTTCAGGTGATCAAAAGCAGGAGAGAGAACCCAATTTTTCTTCCAATAATTTGAAAATCAGTCCTTTTTGGTTAAAGATTTTGTTTTTATCTTATTACCCAACTGCTATTCAGAGTAGCAATGTGATGAATGTTGCTGCATCCACAAAAGCTGAAAATAAAACAAGTGAGTGATGCAAAGAGGGAGCACTCAGTCCAGTCCACCTCTTCTGAGGGATTTTTAAAACAGAACCATGTTTCTTCTGAAATGTTCTAATATTTTTAATTTAATGAAATTTCTTCTGAGCTTCTAAAAATTTTCATTATAACACACCTCACTGCCAGGAAGTGTTTTGCTCTTCCAGGATGAATTCAAAAAGAAAAATAGATAAAACCTTTTCCAGAATAGCATTCACTTTCTTCACAGTATGGTTTGGGTTAGAATTTGTGATTTATTTATTTATTGTGATATTTATGTGATGCCAGCAGCATATGCAGAGCAAGGTAGTCCAGTCTAATGATCTTCCTCATGTCTTAAATCTTACAGTAGCCAAGCTAATTGTACATCAGCTTAGAAAGAAACAGAAGTATCCTCTAAGTTCAGACTAAACTCAAGAAATTGTAGCCAGAAAGGAAATTTGTTTGTTTGTTTGTTTTGTTTTTTGTTTGAGAAAGTTGTATGGGAAGATATAAACCCAGCAGGTTGGACTGGAGTGACCCTTTCAGCTCGAGTTTATTGTGTTTCAGTATTACTAAAGTTCTGGGGAAACTAAAAACCATCACAAATCTCACCAGTGCCCCATATTTTGGGGCTTGAGCTTCCTTACATTTTCTGCTGGTTTAAAGCCCAACAACAGAAGGTTCTCAATAGGACGAGCTCTAAAATCAAAACTTCTCTGACATTCCGAGATCTATAATCTCAGTCTGGGAGAACCAACATTTCTCTGCAACTTTAGCAAATTTCTCCCCCTCCCTCCAACCTCTCCTCCATCCCATAATAGCCCCTGTGTTTCCAAAGCAGAGCTGCACATCTGCAATATATTACGTGCATAATTTGCACTTAATTACCGACCACATTGATGAAACCGTTGCGCGACAATTAAACCTAATTAGGTTTTTCTTTTTTACAATTCCCTCTTTAACCGAGTGTCTTATGGGCTCTCATCTCGCTGGAGAGGTTTAGCCCCAAGTGTGAGCAGCATTTCTTCCCAGTTCCAGGTGAAGGCAAAAGTGGGGATTAACAAATGTGTGGTGGTGCCTGCCCCAGCGTGAGGCGCTTGGCGTTCCCAATTGTTTCCATGTGGATGTCAGCAAATGTCCAGCAAATGTCATCTATAAATAGATGACCAGGCTGCCCCCTCCATGAAATCAGACAAGGCTTGTAGGGCTTCCCAGGAGTGGTAATTCAGAGTTAAGCTGTGAAATTCAAAGGGCTCGTTGAGTTTTCAGTGATAATTTCAAGATATTCTTTTCCTCAAGCGCGGAATTCTAACCGCTATTAAAAAAAAAAGACAAAAAAAAAGACACAATTATACAAATTTAGCTAATGATGAAAATGATGATGCCTAAAGAAAGGTACAAATACTGAGAAACTGATAGTTACATTTAAAGAGTTAATATTTTTCCGCAAAATCAGTGTAGTTAAGATGTTTCTGTATTGATGGGTTTGAGGGGATGGATTCTTTTTCTCTAGGGAAAGAAGCACCAAAATATTTGATACCTTGAAAGTGTTGTTTCAGTGTCAGATATTGTGGGAAGACCTTTGAGATAATCTTTGCACAAAATAACAAAATGAAATAATACTTTATTATAGTTTTACTGGGGCTGAGTTTAGGGGGAAATTGTAAATGACAGGAAAAGATAAAATAAGTTCTCTAACTTGTAGCTCACTCTCTGATGAAGGAAACCAAGCTAAAAAATGATTCATGGTCACTGTTGAATTTCAGTGCTGTTAATGGGATGTTTATAACTAAAATCCCCCAAATTCACTGATATTTGAATTTTTCCCTGCTGCTCTGAGTATTATTTTCCTCACAGTTATAGACTTAGTCAATTTTTATCCAAATTATAGCTTTACCTAATATTTTCTCTACTTTCTTTATTAATGAGAACTTTTAAAATATTTAATTCACATACTGAAAAAAAAAAGTTATCTGTAAGCCTGAATCTTGCAGTAAGATGAAATAGATGTGTCATATATATAAAATAATGTAGAAGCGGTACCAGTTTGACTCTTAATTTTGAATTAAACTTGCCTAACAGTGTCAGACAAGTTTTCAGGTGGGAATACTCAATTCTTTCTTCTATTAAATTTCTTAATAAATATGTATATTTTGAGGGGGGATTAAGTTGATTCTGCTACAAGTGGAAGGTTTCACATATACAGATTAAAAAATTCTGTTGTTTTTTTTTCCAATAGCATTTAACGAATTGTTTAAAAATTCTGCTTCCTTGGCAGAGAAAATCTTTGCAGTACTTTGATTATTGTCTGATCCACCAGTGATTGGAGTCTGTTGAATAAATTCACAGGACAAGGTTTTTGGCAGATTTTTGCAGTCTTTTCGTAAATTATTTGACTCAAATGATTTTCATCTCTTTCCCAGCTGATAGTATTGCTTTGGGAATTTGCCCATCCATTCCAGAGGAGAAAAGATTCCTGTGAAATCTTTCAAATAATCATTTCAAGCAAGAAATATTTTCCTTCAATCCGGTGTCTGCGGAATCCGTAAGGAAAGCTACCGCAGGAAAGCTCAGTGTTCCTATGCAGCACCCCAAATAAATAAAAGTTATTTTCATTTTACCCCTTTATTTTTCACTCTAACGATTCATCAATAACAAAAACAGTGTCAGGATTTAGCTGCAAACACGCCCTGGGTGCTGGGAAATCCAAAATTTCCCCTTGGGCACCCACCCAGAGCATCTCTCAGCGGGGGCTGTGTGAGGAGAGAGGGGTGGGGTGGGGGCAAACATTTCTTTTTCAGCAGCAGGAGAGCTCCAGCCCTGCCGTGGGGAGCACAGAGCCTCCCTCCAGCACTCCCAGGGATTCCTCCTGCCAGCAGGAAAAGCTCAGCCCTGGTGCCTTCATGAATGGCCTGTTTGTCTCCTTCTCCCCTGCCAGCCCTTTTTATTTTTAATTATTTGTTTTCCCCCCTTCCTTCTTCACCCCACACTCGCCCAGTGGCCCCAAGCAGTTTAGCAGATATGGCTGCTCCAGGAATTATGGAAATGTGGATGTGGTGGCTCTGCTGATTTGTCCCCCTCGTGCTGATGCTTTGTCAAGTTGGGGTTTTTTCACCACAAAATTTCTTCTTCTTGGGAAGGTGGAGGACAAGAAACTTTTTTTTTCTTAAAGATATGACTCTGACGTGCTTAAAATAATTGCTGAAATTTAAACACACACTGTGCCTAATGCAACCCAAATCTAAAAGCTTTCTCCATCACCAGCAGCTCCAACACCACCCTCAAGGTCTGGATCCAGGGATAATTTCTGCAGGTGGAATTCATCTCTGAGATAAATCCATATCTGGGAGACAACCAGGATCAGGCTGTTTGAGTTCCCTCCTTCCTACCACCTTCCAAAAGGACAAAAATCCATCTTTTGTGCACTCTGGGAGAGAGAATATTTAAAAACGCTGGGGGTTTGTTTAATTAAGTGGCCTTGCAGTTCATTTCACAAGAGCTGCCGGCAAATCACCCAAACTGCTTCAAGGGCTGATGTTAAAATCTGTTTCCATATTTTCTTGTGGGGGGAAAAAAAAAACAAAACAAAAAAAATATATAAGAGGGGGAAAAGAGGTTATCCTTTACCTTTTCCAGCAAGCCAAGAAAGCTTGAAACCTGAAATAGTGGCTTAATGCCCAGACAGAGAGGAACTGAAATAAATACGAGCGAGGTTAAGAATTTTCTTTATTGAGAGCACCTGCTGGAATTTTATATGTAGGGGTTGCTAAAAATTCCTTCATTACAGTGTGGGAGCTCAGAGAAGGTTTTGGTGCTGAGAAACCCAAAGGAGTCCTTTGGATTCTCCATGGCAAAGCTTTCCCTGCTGTTCTCCAAGGGAATGCTGTGTGTCCAAAGGGAGGGCAGTGCTGGAGCCCCAGGTGAAGCTCCCAGGGACAGGAGCAGGTGGTTCAGCCTGGCTCTGGATGAGTGACAGGGCAGGGACACGAAAAAAATGAACTGGCAAATCCCCTCCACATGGGAATTTTCAAGCAAAAATGTAAATTTCTGCTGCTTTTCCCAGGGAGCTGCATATCTCCTGGGTGTAGCTGTCCCTTGTACCTGCTCAATCACCTTTCTTATCAAGGAAAACCTGTCAGAGGAGCTAATTATGATCTTAATTTGTGATGCACCAAGCATTTGTGGTCATTTTGATGGGAGAAAGACAAAAGCAAGGCAGGGCTTTGGAAATAGGAATGTGGTCTTATTGATCAAGTTGGGGTAGCTGTAAAAGGCACACACCAGGCTGGGTCTCGGGGATTAAGCAAGAAATTTGAAGCCATTTTTTTGGCAGAATGAATAATTTCAATTTAAACTCGCTAATATTAAGACATTAACCTGGGACTTAGAGACAGCCCCATTCTTTTGGCTTTTGTCTGAGGCTGAAACAATTATGGTGAGACAATTAAGGACTAATCCTTTAAACTGTATTATTTTTGGAGTTGAGATTGATTATTCCCAGACCACTCCAACCTTCCAGCAGGGCTGACAGAGCCGAGACCTCCAGAGGCCTTTTGCTGCAGAGGTGGTGATCCAAGGGCACACAACTTGTCTAAGAAAAGGAGCAGCCTTTCTCACAAACCCACTTTCAGCCACAATCTCTTTATTTTTACAAGGCCTCACGACAAAAGAGGTGGCCTTCGACGCTGGAAGTTTAATCTCAGTGTTGACAATGAGGGCCTCAGTAGCCCTGGTTAAATTTTTTGCTTTATTGCACCTTGCTTTTCCCAAACAGATGATGATTCCTCTGTTAATCGTCTGAAAATAACATTCACAATAAACTTTTGAACCAAGTCAAAGCCTTCAGATGACGGAAGTGTTTAAGGAAGTGCTGTTTGAGTTTGAATAAAAATTATTATGGCTAAGGAAAGAACAGCGTGCTGGAGATGGCCAACAGATCCAGGGGAGCTGACAAGTTTTGCACAAAATTCCTCTCCAGCTGCAGCCAGAGGAATTTTGTACCAGGCTGGTGCCTCCTGAAGGGGGGTTTTTGCAGTTTAACCCCTCAGTGATTTGTCACAAATCCATAATCCTGGCACGGATGACACAGGATGGCAAAGTTGGTTTGTTTGTACTGTAAAGATAGAGAGGAATTTTGGAGGTGTAAAGACCTGTTCCTTGGGGTGGGAAATGGACCCTCACTGTTGGTTTGGGGATTTTTTTATGTGTTATTTTTCAAATGTGAAGCCTAACCTCAAACTGAAGGTGAGGGGGATGGTTGATACCTGAAGGGAGCTTATGAGAAATATGAGAGTGACAATTTATGATGGTCTGAAGGAACAGGATAAGGCAGAATGGCTTCAAACTGATAAAAGCCAGGGTTTGAAGGGATATTAGAAAAAAAAATCCTCCCTGTGATGGTAGGGGGGCCCTGGCACAGGTGCCCAGAGAAGCTGGGGCTGCCCCTGGACCCCTGGAAGTGTCCAAGGCCAGGTGGGACAAGGCTTGGAGCAGCCTGGGCAGTGTCCCTGCCCCTGACATGAAATGAGATGATTTTTAAAATCCCTTCCAACCCAAACCATTCCTTGATTCCAAGATTGTAGTGGGAGCAAGGCTTCAGCACTGCCACCAGGGTGCAAGGCTGTGGTGAGCCAGAGGGATGTGACCAGCACCAGGAAAAGAGGGAAAGGAACATGTTCACCAGTATTTTATCTGATGGATGATCTTTTAACCCAGGGCATGACCTTGGTTAAACGTGGTCTAAACCCAAGAAAAATCTAACACTGGGAATTTGGTCATTACTCTCATGAATAATGTTTTTTTCAGAAAGATTACCTTGACATTAAACTTTATCTCCCTGGAATAACCCTGCCCCAGTGTTCTTAGATGTCCTTTATTAATTGTCACATTTTTAAAATGACATCTGATGTTCACCAACACAACAAACCACAGTTTTCTGTCCTCATTTTTGAGCCAGATCTCAAAAACCACAGTCATACCCCATGGAGAAGAGATCCAGTATAAACTGGGAAATGAGACAGGAATGCTGCAGTGAATCCACAGCTGACCCCAAGCCAGGATCCGTGGTTTGAAGGGATCTGCAGCGTGGAGAGCCACCAGTGAGCTGCCAGCCCAGCACATGGGAAATCAGCCCCAAAGGGCTGAGGATGGGCACCAATGAGGGTGGAAAACAGGAGGATGAGGCTCCTGCATCAGCTGCTTCATTGGGATGTTTCCCCAAGAGCTGGCAGGGATTTTTGCTTCACTGGGAGAGAAAGCAACATTTTTGAACTCGTAGAAATTACCCCGTTTTACTAGGGGATAAATCTAATCAGATTGTATCCAAATGGCCTATCTGTAAATTTTACCCACAGATGTATCTCATTTTCTTAATACCTAAGCTGCTTAGAAGCTTTCGTGTATTTATTTTCCTTTCACCCCTGCACTGGGGAGATACACTGTCCCTATTTTCCAGCTGGGGAAGTTCCTCACAGGGAGATTTAATTCAGGAATTTGTGGCAGTCACTGAGTAGAAGGGAATTCAGCATGGCTGCAAAACCCACCTGCCACGCTGGGTAAATACTCAGGCAAGGAGCTCTGTGGTGAATGCCAGGAGTACCTTTTTCATGGAAAACAGGGCTCATTGCACTCCCTGGCACTCCCTGCAGGGTAGAAATGGGTTCAGGGAATCGGGCAGGGGAGGCTGGAGCAATCCCTGGAGCTCATCTGTGTCCTGAGGCTGGTGGTGCTGGAGCCTGCTCCTGCCTGCTCCCTGCTCCATGGGAAGGGCTCACCCACCACAGAAACTGAATTGTGCCATGGGAGCTGGATACAAGGTGGAGGGAACTAAAAGGAAACTAAAATCTCTGTTTTCTCCATTCTCAACTCTTTCTTTTCCCCGGAGCTGTGTAAGAAGCATCCACCAGTCCAGACCAAGTTATCAACCCTTCTGTCCCCTCCTGTCTCCCAATCAATCACTCCAGCTCAGTGAATTCCCTGGGTTTTTTTTCCTCAGAGACTTGAACAGAACCTTTGAGAGCAGCAAGGACACAATGATAAATCAGAGCAGCAACACGTGCCCGAGCGTGGCACCGCAGCAGAGACCATTCCTTGAGTCCCAAGTCATAATTAACTCCCTGAAGGACAGAAACCTGACAGGAAATCCAAAATCTCTCTGCAATCCACTAAATATTACAGGAATGAATGGCTGGCACGGGGGAAGGAATGTTGGCTGCAAGTGGAGCCTTTTGGTTTGAGCTTTTCCTGGGCTGTGTTTATTTAGCACACAGCTCGGAGGCACTTGCTGGTTCATATCTGGGAATGGGAGTTCCAGGGATGGCGTTGAGCTGGGAGATGGAAGGGTGGCAGCTCAATCTGCTGATACCTGGAGTTAATTCTGCACCTGCACAGGGCCTCGGGTGGTGTTTGAAACATTTGAAGGGTTTATCTGTGGCTTTATGTGGAACAGTTCAAAACGGGGCTGCCCCCTGGCTCTTTGCACTCAGACCGTGACGTCTGAGGTGTGAGTCCTTCTGGCTTTTTCATTTTTCCTGGATGAAATGGAAGAAAAAACATTAAAAAGAACCGAACCCTTCACCTGTCAAACCAAAAAAAACTTCTCTGCGATTCAGATCTAGTTTCCCTCAAGGATAGGGTGAGAGAAAGAAAAGACATCAGATGTCAGGTAACCGCTACCAGATGATGTTCATGGGGTCACAGTGAGGGTCCCACATGAAATAAATAGAATATAAATTATGAGGCTCAGTGAAATGTTGCTGCTTCACAACAGCTGCTCGTTGGCCCCTTCCTCAAGAGCTCTGGCTTTGCCAAGCTTGGAACTGCAGCCTTGGGGTGAGAGTTCCCACCCTCAGATGTGTTGGAGAGCATCACTCCGGGCCAGCTCACCTCTGCTGCTCCACGCTGGGCAGGACCAGGCCCCCAGTGCTCCAGAGCAGCCCAGAGCAGCAGAGCTGGAAGAGCAGAGGGCTGGGGTTGAGAGGCATTGCTGAGCCCTGGGTGTTGAAGCTGCAGGTGATGAGTTTCCAATCAGATAAGGCGACGGCAATTCCAGATGACCCTGCCATCCCTCGCAGGAACCGCCAGGCGGGGAATGCAGGGCTTGGGTTTCACTCAGAGCCCGGACACATTTATAATGTTTCACTAAATGAATAGGGAGTACTGTGACCCAGCTGGGAAATTTATGGCCTTGGTTGTGGCTCTGACAGGACTTTGGAGTGAGATATCATGGGCGTCGGGGGTGGAGGCTCATCTCAGCCTGAAATTGGGGTGGGGGTAGGGGTGAGAAGCAGAGATAAAGCAGCTGTTGAAAAGCTTAAGCTCTGTGTCTCTGGCTAAAAGCAGCTTGAGAACACGCTCACCGAGGTGTCAACCCTCTACCAAGTGCCCAGGAAGTGAAAAACATCCCAAGTGAAGGACAGATCAAGTCCCATGTTGGGGGGTCCAGGAGCTCGGTCATAAAACGTGCAGATTCACAGGGGGAGGAAGAGGAGGAACAGCTGCATGGGAGGAGGAGAGGTCATTCCTGGCAATGTGCAGCTCCAGAAAGCTGGAGTTGTGCTGCACAGGGACCTTTCACTCCGCCGTCTGTGGTCACTCAACTCATTTTCTCTCAGGGTTGGACCGGGGGATTTATGGCCCATTTTGGATTTTCAGCAGCATCCCTTACACACCCTAAACTGAGCTCCTCCAGGAGTGGAAGTTAATCTTTGCCTAAGCTACACACAATGATCTGCTGTGACCTTCCTGACTGAGGCTTACAAAAGCCTTCCTTAGAAGCTGAGGGTGAAAAGCAACGTTTAAAGATTTACTGGGACATTTACAAGTGTGATAACATTTTTCAGCCTGTTTGGCTTTATGATAAATCATTTTTTATTTCCCCAGAAAACCTGGAAGATGGTGACCAGAAGTCGAATATTTTTGGCTTTGTCATTGGAAAATCAGACCCAAAGTGTTGCAGCTATGAATGGAAGGAAATTTAAAGCACAGAACAATCTGAGGTAACCAGGCAAAGCACTTGCTGTGGCTGTCCAAAAACAACCAAAAAAATGCCTAGAAATAAACAAAAGATGTATTTTGTAGGCCACTGAGAAGGTCTTTTTTTTTCCCCTTTTGATATTGAAGATTTTTTTTGAATTTTTTCCAAAGAAAGTAGTGAGGTTGAAAAATAGGGGGGAGGGGGTGCATTAAAAATATGAATGTTTGGAGCAAAGCCAAGTGGTCGTGATTTGTTTTATTTAAAAAATGTCAACCAGCTGTACCTATGAAACTGGAAACCAGGTAAAAATTGCCCCAATCTTGGCTGGTTTTTTTTTTAAACTTAAAAGTCAAACAAGGTTCATCAGAATGGTTTGTGACCTTCCAGTTGAGTGTCCTAGACTTGCTGGAAACTGGATAACAGGATTGTTGGAAGTAATGTGGACTCAGCTGAAGTTTCACTTTCATTTTTGCGCACAAACCCAAGTTACGTGGCGTCTGTGCCAAAAGTAAACTGAGATTTACACAAAACTTTTCCATACTCGTTGGTACCAACAAATTGAGCTGCACAGCAATGAATTTGGGGTTGCAGTGAAAAAATCAGTTTTGGCATTGGCATGATTGGAAATTGGAGCTTATCCTGAATATCCACCAGCAAATCCCCCGACCCTCAATGTGATATTTGTAAATAAGCAGTGTTTTAAAGCAATTATCTCATTTTTAATTCTTCTAAACCTCCCAAATGAGGAAAACCAGATCAATTTATCTCTGTGAACAGTAATTCTTTGTTGAAAGCCAGCAAGCCTTGAATTTCTTTCAAGTTTAAAGTGAGAATAAAAGGGTTTGTCAACCAGAAAACTCCTTGGGTGTCACCTTCTGCTCCATGTTACCATCATCCCTTAAATTTTGATCCATGAGCAGAGCTCCTAACCTAGAGCAATAGGAATTAGGGACACAAAACCAGATGAATAATAAAATGAAAGCCATGTTCAGTTTCCATTCAGATGAAGCTGTGTGCAGGTCTTTTTTCATTATCTCCCAACTCTAATTTGAGTAGTGAGCTCCCAAAGCTGTTTGGCTTCAGGACCCCCCTTTGGAGAGTTCACCTGCAGCAGGAAAAAAGTGGTTGATGCTCTGGATGTGGAGTGAGTCAAAATCAAAGGCTCCAAGCCTGTTTTTCCAGGGCAATCTACACCTATGCAGGAGCTTCCCTGGAATCTGAACCATCTCCTGCAGCACAGAGCCCTGAACCCCTGCCAGGAATGATAAACACATCCCATTTTTCTTTCCTTATCTGTTTGCATTTTGCTAATATCTCCTCTCAACCCCTTCCACTCACTTCCAGTGGCTCTTATCAACGGCCAGCAAAGAAATCCTTCCCAGCCCATGTCGGGAACTTTGGGAAATTTTCTCACCCATGCACGAGTTGTGATATGGGGATTCATTAGGGAAGTTTAATTAAGATCAATCACATAACAGGTAAAATCTAGGGATGGAGGAAGACACAACCTCTCAAACTTTTGATTACTTGAGTCACCAAAATATATTGCCACAGAAATCATGGAGAACATTCCTTTGACTTGCTGAGAGGAGCAAGTTGAAAGCCTCATAGCAGTGTTTGTGGGAACACTGGTGTTCATTGCTGAACATTAAAAACAAAAACCAAGAGGGAGAAACCAGCTTGCCATAGGTTATTAATTTAAAGTTCCAAATCAATTTATTTTGGGGCTTTTTTTATTATGTTATATATAAAACGCCATAAAAGAAAAAATGAATGTATTCTTTTGTATGTCTAAGCAAATTGGAAAGCTCTTGGGTAATCTATAGAAATAAATTTAAACGAGTAAAACGTTTTTACTTAATCATCTATATTTCATATTCTGTGTGGAGGGAGGGAATTTGCCAGCAGTACTTCTTTATTCAGTGTTTAATTAATGTGATGAATGCAGCACAGTTTGGAGCATGATAGGTTCCCAAGCTTAAAGCAAGCCATGAAGTAAAGACATCACTAATAGTGAAATATATGAATTAATGTGGTTTTTTAATGCTAGAGATGCCATGGCGTTCAGGTGGGAATTGGAACCTTTTAAAACAGTACACTCCAGATAGAAACCCAGCTCAATAATGTTTGCTACAAACGTGGGAGTTGCTGAGGGAGAAGCCAATATTGCATTCCTCAGGTCTAGGGCAGAAAAAGTGGAGGAGTTAAGATGAAGAGCAGATTTGCTCCTAATCAAATCCAGAAGACATGCTGCAAACCTTATTGGGAGAGATCCGCTAAGTCTGCAGCATGAACATGACAGGCAGGCAAAATTGTGGATTTGATCATTTAAAAACCTGTGGATTCCTGGGGTTTTGGCTACGTTAAAGGCTCTGAGGAAAGACACGCTGAAAATTGCTGAGGGGTGTTACCAGAGCGAGTTGCCAAAGGCTTCGTCTGTTCAGTAATCCAGGGAGCAGCTGGTTGAGCTAACTCCCAGTTAATTACCTCTCCATTTCTGCAATCACTCCGTGGTTTGTTTAGGGCAAGGTGGACTGGAGGCTTTGGTGCTCAAATCATTCAATTTATCCGTTTGCTGCAGAAAATAAAAGTTGGGAAATAAAGACCTCATTATTGTACACGTTTTTTCGTTTAATTCGTTATGGGCATGTTACAAACTGGCTTTGTAATTTGGGTAATCACGCACAAATGCTGGGGTTTGCTGCAGCATTTTCAGATCAAATGCTCGTTTGGCTGGAGCTGGCAGGCAGTGCTGGGGCAAGCCCAGCTCGCTGAGGGTGCAGAGGTGATTGACTAAATGCCCTCATAAATCTTCCAGAGCCACATCCTGATGTCTTTTCCTGCTCTTCAATGCCCAGGGTATGAAAAGCGCTTTTATGGGCGGAGTGTGGGGATCAAAGCTGATAAATACAATCATTTATCTGAGGGGGAGAATGAAGGAATGGCACATCTTCCTGCCAGTTAATGGCATCACTGGGGAACTGTTTCCTACAAAGAAGTCCTTCAAGTCCCTCGTGCCATCTGCTTTATTTAAATACTCTGTTGTAGGTCAGGTAAACATCACAGTCAATCCTAACTTCCACTGTTCAGTTTAATCCCTGCAGATTGTCCTAAATAATTGTGCTTTTCCTTTGTCATTTCTTGCACAATTCCAAGTTACAATCTCCTACAATGCCAGCCTTTTTAAAACTCTGCAGCACATCTACCATCAGCATTTAAAGAAGTGTTTCAGTTGAAAAGTCAAGTCCTGAGAAGATTAAGAAGTGCTTGGATCCAGAACACCCAAGAAATCTTAAATTGTCTCCATTCTATAAAGCCTTTAGACATCTGATTGCTCCAAGTTCATGCCCCTTCCAACTACTGTGAAAAAAGAGGTGAGACCTGCAAAAACGACTCCATTTTGAGGCACAGCCTGGAATCATTCCCGCTGTACTTTCCATCCAAGGCTTTGAATGAGGCAGGGAGTTGGATGGAAAAAAACCCAGCATGATCAACATTTTCTTGTGTGGAACCACAGCAGCCTCAGCAACCAGGGGGAGCAGATGGAAGAGGAGCTTCCCCTCAACTTGGACAATTTATTGTGTGAATTAACTCACCCTTCTCTCAGAAAAGATCTTGAAAGCTTGACAATAATCTACTTTGACTTAGTGATGAGGAGTTGTGATGGAAGACTGCAGGGTCACTTGAAAATATGATATTCCACTGAGAATGTTTTCTAGTCTACACTGAGACTTGGAGACCAAATTTAATATCTGTTCTGAGATTCAGACCCCCTTGTCCAAATCTTCAGCTGTTCCTCCAGCCCTTGATTTTGCATCCCTCATTTTAGTTTTAAAGCCAATCAGAAAACACGAATTCCCCCCTAAAAAAACCTCTTTACTTTTTCTGTGAGGTTCTAAACGACTTTTTCTTCTCACTATGGTGGTGGGGAGGTCTTCAGAAGCCTTTCCAGTGCAGGATTTGACATCTGTTTTCTGAGGGACTGACTGGAATAGTCTGCCCAAGGAATGATCCAGCTGGCTGAGTATTCCTAGGTGCTGGATTATAATGCTACAGGCAGGAAAGGCATACTTGTGGGTATGGCCGAAAATGCCATTTAATGTGAAGTATTCCAATGTCACTTTGTTGAGGAAACCAAGCAGTTTGTTGTAAGTAAGATGACTATTTTACATTTTTTCTGTATTCTCTATAATTCTCCTCCCCAACTCCCCAAAGAGAACAAAAATACGTAAAACACAGTGAGATAATTTTCATGTTGCATCAAGCTATAATCCCTGATAATTCCAGGCTAGCGCTGTGGAAGAAATGACCAAACTTGATTCACTTTCTGTTGTGAAACTTTTCAAAAGCAGCTTTCCAGCTGACTTTCCTACTGCTGTACTCGCTTTGCCTGAAATGGTTTTGGCTCTCACAGCCTGGGTAGGCTCAACGTGGCCACGAGGGATTTGGAAGACCTCACAGGGAAGACCTCCTACAATCTGCAGTGGATGCTGCCCCTTCAGTTAGAAAATTTAGCTCCAAGGAGGTATTGCCTCAGCATCCCAGGAGATGCTCTTGGAAGGATCTTCTTTCCTTGAGCACCCTCAAGACCTTGACTCTTTCACCAAATGGCTCCATGGCAGGATTCTGTTCACTCCAATATCCTCTCCACACCTCAGGTTGTTTCCATCCAGTTGGGGCAGTTATTTCCAAAGCTGCAGGTTCTTTACGGAGAAAGCCCAACTCATTTCTCTTTATTCAGAATTTTTTTTTTTTTTGTTTTTGGTGAAAGGGCATTGCTGAAGCCATCTAGAGTTTTAAATGTCAGAGCTCCAAGTGGAGCACAGCTCTGGTGTTAGTACATTGTTCCAGAGAAAAACCCGACCCATTAAATGGGTTGATCAACTTCCAGTTGATTAAAGATGTTCTCCAGAAGAACGGTCTAATTTAGAATTTACAAAGGCAACTGTGGAAACTCTGTCTGCTTCCAATAAAACTCCCTGCCTCCTTGCCAGGCACAGAGGGAAAAACCTGCCTTCAAACTCCTGGCCTTGAACTTGCCTCATGTTTTAGCAGTGCTGCTCCTTGGCCCTGCAAAAATCGCTTAAGAAATGACCAGAACATCCCCTGCATCCAAAACCAGGCTGTTCCTTGTTATATTTTCTTGGTTTTTCCCATTCCAGCAGCAGCACCCTGGGCTGGGCTGCAGGCTGCCTTTCTTCTTTATGCCAGCCCAGCAAGCACAAACTGGGAAGCAATTTGGCCAGAGGTAAATTCTTCCCTCCGTAGGCACTCCTGACTGCACAGGGGGCTGTCCCAGCTTTGGAGAAATGCTTTGGGTGAAGGTGGCACACTGGGGTTGGTCTTTGCTCTCTCTGACAGTGCTGGAGGTGCTGATTTTCCTGCCGTGCAGTGCATCATGCTGGATTCATTTCTTGCGTGGTCCGTGCCCGTGTCTGGGATTCTTTGGCTGCACTGCAACGTGATTTTTGGAATCCCGCTGCAGCAGTGACTCTCTGACATGCAGTTCAAAGCCTCAGCCCGTCCCAGACCATGCTTTTATTACAGTGAGATCTGTGTATAGCTTCAGACTGCTGCAAATTTCCAAGGGCCGCGTCCCAACGAGTATCACTTTCCAATTTCATTCCCCTCAAGAAATTCTGTCAACAGCTTCTCCCAATTCCATTAATCTCGTGCTTTACCATCTTAAAGCCTCCCATTCTCTCAACCCCCTTAAAGATGTGACCAGTGTTTCTCCTTGAGTGCTGACAATTACTTTCTCATTCTTGTGTGGAGCTGCTCTCCCTGCTAAGAACCACATGCAGTTTTCAATAATACCTATTCATCAGTAATGTATGGAGTGAGCCAGGCCTGGATTTCCACACCGAGGTACTGATGTGTTTTACATACCTTTCCTTACTCAAAAGGGATTTTCTGTCTCTGAACACTAAATATGAGAAGCATTTTTCAAATTCTTTGACAGAATGCTTTTAACATATCAGCAGGATTAATAAATCTCGCCCATTTGTTCTGTTCACTTTTATTCATAGTGAAGCATTGATCGGGAACAAGCAGGGACTGTGAGGACAGTTCTCAAATCAAAGTGATAGATGGTGCTACCAGGACACTGATACAAGTGGTTTGGTTTGGAGCTGTGCTCCTTTAGCCCCCAAGGATTTTCCCCCAGCAGCAAGAAAATCCAGAAAGGGATCATTCAACCACCCCAGACCACCAACCTGTCAGAGCTCTCCACGTTAAGTTTTCAGATTTGTTTTTCTTCACCTCTTTTTCACCATGCTGCACTTGAATAACACAAATATTTTGTCTCTCCAAAATGCAAGCAACTGACTGGAATCAGGGATGGGGTGGCATAGACTACAATAATATTGAAATTATATTTCACCTTTTGTCTGTGCCTCAAATCTGGAATATCCAAGGGGTTTCCCTTCATTGATTTGATTTTCTCTAGGGCTAACTCTGTGTATGTGCATTCTTTAGAGATACTTTATGCTGTGCAACAAACTAATCAGTTAAAACCAAGAGACAATTGGAAAGGTGAAAGTTAATTTATCCTTATTAGAAGAATGAAATCATTAAATTTGGAAAAGGTCTCTAAGATCATTAAGTACCACAATTTTTGTAAAACACAAGGCAGGCATATTATCCAACAAATATTCATGGAAGAAAATCAGACATTTCCTACAGAGAAAATCTCAGTATCTCAAGTCCATTCATGAAGACAGGATGGCAAGATTGGAGATCTGTGATGGGAAGGGACAGGATGCTGTTGTGAGAGAAGGAATTCAATCTTAATGTCAGAAATTCTGAGACATCTTGAGTTGTGGATAATCTGCTCAGATGTTGGTAAAATATCTCTCATTTAGGGCTTTTAAGCCAGCCAGAGGCATAGGGGATTATCCTGAATTAACAAACAATTGCCTGGATGACCTAATCCCTTTTCCATTTTGAGTTTCCATGAGCCTGCAGTTCTGTGAATGTTTTTCTCTGTTGGTCTTCGTACGACAAACTTCTCAACACATCATTGGATTTTTTCCAATTGGTTTTATTATTTTTATTTTTTTTTGTCTGGTCCTCAGAATTCCTGTTTAAAATTTTGGTGATTTTTGTTGTTCTTTTTTTCCAGCCTTGGCAAGGAGGCAGGAACGGTGCATGTGATCCACTGAGGAGAACAGAATGTCAAAAAGCCGCGGTGGCACGACAGGAGCCGGCAAAGTTGGGAATTGGGCGTCTATTTTTAGTGGCCGAAGACCATTCCAATTTTAAAGGAACATACAATTCTGGGGGAAGGTGGAGGGAATATTCGCCTTCCCTGGAGGGAATCCAAGAGGATTGCAGAGTTGGAGGTCAGAGGAGCAAGGGGAGGGGAGGGATATCTGTGACGCAGCTGTTTTGGGAAACAAAAAAGGAAAAAATAAAAGAGGAGTTGGATGGTAATTCCTGGTGAAGCATTCTTCAGAGTGGTGGAGTCAATGAAGCACAGTCATATTTAAGGCATCAGACCACCTACATCTTAACAGATCCACAAATCGACCTTAATGATGCCATTTATGTTTAAAAAGAACTTTAAATTCAGCTGGAAAAATAGATTGGATGCTGAAACACTGCCTGACTTGTTCCAGCCAACTTTCTGAAGCAGGAGCTGATACATTTGCTGGAGAAAAGAGCAGAAAGGACAAAACCCTTTAGGGAAGATGTATCTCAGGCAGTTCTTCCCTTCAGGAGGTTCTGACCAACACTGGAACATCTCAGGTTGTAGCAATGACAAACTCTTGGGCACAAAAAAAAGGAAAGATCAGTTTATTTATTATTTTGGTCGAAAAATGGACATTTGGGCAGTGTAGAACCCTTTTGGACATGGAAATTGCTAAAGCTGCAAGATCCACCCGCTGTAAATTAGCGATGCCTAAAATGGAAAAAAGAGTGGGATTTCTAATTTTTAAGTCACTTGCAAATTTCATAAATCTTGCATATTTTTTCTTGTGTTTATTTAGAAAATTGAAAGTACAGCAATTTCTTTCTTGTAGAACTATACTGTTGACTCACTTTTTCAAAAGGATAGGAAGCAACTTGAAATTTGCAGCAGGAAAAGGCATGGGAGCTGCCTAATTTAGCCACATTTTTCTTTGCCCTGAAGAACTGCGAGCTTTCTCCAAGGAAATGTGGAGTGAATCATTAAGCTCCACCTAAAACCAGACCAGCATGTGTATTCCAGGGTGTGCACGAGTTAAACTGCCTTTTAGGCAGGTTAAGGACCTGCTCAGGATTATTTCCTTTCACCTGTCAATCCACAGTTACCCACACAAGCTTTGGGTGTCCATCCAAATCTTTCAAAGGTTGTTCTCTGTGTTTGAGGATAGACCAGAAAGCCAATATTGTTATTTTTGGGCTATTTTTAATGTCTCCATACAGAGAGCTCTCTAGAGTTGCCATAAATATCCTGTTTGCTTTCTTTGTTTCTCTTTCACTTGGCTCCCTTGGTATCAACCAGATTATTCTTCCTAAAACGTTTTACTATGTCCCTGCTGCTCTCTTCTGAGGAGAAAATCAGGGAAACGCATTTGCAGGGGCAAAGGGATATTTATCCAGCAGCGAGTAACTTTTAAAAATAGTTAAATCAATTTAGAACAAACTTTCAACAGAGAGTGCTCACCTTTGGACAGAGATCAAGAATGGAAACTCTCAGACCAGAAGGAATTCGCGCAGGATGTAATGAGGAATAAAAAAATGCGAGTGGGTCTGGAGGGTGCCAGGACCAAAATAAGGCCAGGTCACCCCAGCTGCCAGGCAAAAAGCTGCTTTTTCTCCCTCTCACGCAGCTCACAAATGTCTAACATTTCGCTGAGAGTGTGAAGTGCAAATCCAAGCGCCCACAAGGATTAATTTACATGCCCGAGTGGGGATGAAGAGAGCAGCTCAACCCAGCTCTCTCCCACGTGTGCACAAATCCACAGGCAGCCATTCCAGAGCCTACAGAGCATTTTCTCCTTGTGAAAGGCACGTGTGGCGCTGGGCTCATTAAGAGGAGATGTGAAATTGGATCCTCCTTTCTTCCTGCTCGGCTCTGCCTTTCTGCTGAGTGTCAGAAAAGCAGATTGCATTTGTTCACCCTCTGCCCACAGCACTGGAGCTGAAGTTTATCTCCATTTTTTTTCCTTTTTTTCTTCTTTTTTTTTTTTTTTTTAATTTACCTTTTCAAATTCTTGGCTCCCCCATTCAGAAGCTCCTGGAAGAGGGAAATTCTCCTAGTGCAGCGAATCAGCAGAGGGCTGGTTTATTTTTTTAATAAAGCAGATGTTACATTTCTGACCCTTTCCTGTGCCCATGCTCCAGGCTGGCATGTGCAGACTCCAGGAACCCCTGACTGCTGTCTCTCACACCTGGGCTGAGAGCCTGTCCTCACCAGGAGGGCTTTGCCTGAGCCTCCCCAGCAAGCTGGGGAAAAATCCTTCCAGCAGCTCCTCTCACCTCATAAAAGCCCAAGTGCGAATTGCTGGAGCATGTGGGAGACCCTGCAGGTCCTGGGGATTCTGAACCTCTTCTGTTCTCCCATCAAAACCGCCCTGAGCCCTCAGCAAATTTTCCATTTTGGCAGCAGCACCGTTCCCTCCTCAGGTGCTCCTCTCCCTCTCATGTGTCACCAGGAATTTGCAGGTTGTGACATGAGACAGGAGGATCAGTCCCAGTTTCTTGTTCTTATCCATCATTTTTGCTGGGGGTTCCACCTCCCCTGATCATCCAGCACATGGATTTTAGGGCCATCCTCAGCACAAGGTGGAAGGCAGAGGGTGGTTGCACCAATCCAGCCACTGCAAAGTGCTCTGGGCAACCGCAGCCAAAAACTGGGCAACTGAAACCTGGAGAGGGACTTTAGACAAGAGCATGTACAGATGAGGCTGTTGATAACAGTTTCAAGATGTAAGAGGGAAGATATTGATGAAATATCAGCAAGAAATTCTTCCCTGTGAGGCCCTGGCACAGGGTGCCCAGAGAAGCTGTGGTTGCTCCATCCCTGGAGTGTCCAAGGTTGGACAGGACTTGGAGCATCCTGGGATGGTGGAAGGTGTCCCTGCTCATGGCAGGAGCATGGTGAAATTTACAGTTTCTTCCCACCCAAACCATTCCAGATCCCATGGCTTTATGATCAGAGGAATTGTCACAGTACAGGAGCACACAGCAGGGCAAGAAAGGCACGACAGAGTCACGGCCATGTCAGATGTTTGTGCTCCTCAAGGATGTGCACCTGCCTCCCTGGAGGAAAATCCAAGGGAATTGTAGATGCCTTTGTAGCCTTGTCTGCCTTATTAGGTTAAAGCACTCCTGGTTTGGCTTTTGCCTGAGGGTATCCAGTTGCCCTTGCCCAGCAGGAGCTGAGGTATGCTGAATTAAGATGATGTATTCCGTGGACAGGTGCAAAATGGAATCATTTCTTAGGCCAGGAGAGGGAAAAGAAAAGGTGGTTGGGAAGTTTATCCTATGCTACAGAAAACCACAGCACTGTATATCAGGGACTTACATATTTATTATTACATTACTTGTAATTTCAGTGTCTGCTCTTGGCTGTGGGTGGTAGGAGATGCTGGTGCTCCCTGAGGGTGAGGATTTCTCTTTTTGGAATATTTTGACTTGGCTGAGGAGTCCGTGGCTCTTGGGAAGGACCTTGCTGCTGCAGGGGGCTCAGATGCCCAAACAGGAACATTTCTGGCAGCTAAATTCACTGGAAGGCTTGGTCCTGCTCTGTGAGAGATGTCCCCATGTCACTGACACTACAACTCAGAGTTTGCTCACTGGAGTCCCCACAAGGAGCCCTGACAGAGGCTCATTATCATCTCTCCATGGCTTTTATGAGGGAAATCTCCCACCCCACATATTTTACCCCACCAGTGCCACCCTCCCTGACAAACCACGGACATCCACGAAAGCAAAATATCCAAAAGCAAAGCTTTTGAGGTGTCAGCATGGCTGTGGGGGCTCACAGGGAAAGCTGGGCAGAGCGTGGTGTGTTTACACATTGTCCCTGAGTGACAATCCCTCTCTGTGTGCCCCCAAAGACATTAACACTCTGAGGAGTCAGCAGATGAACTGGAGTGGTTAAACTCATTAACACCAGGTTAACTCCCATTGTGAAGCTCCTGGCTCGACATCAGAGGGCAATAAAACACCAAGATCAACATGATGACTGTTATGATCAGGAAATTTGGGACATGTGTCATTAGAGGGAACAAACAGGGCAGCAGAGGTGTCTGGCAGCAGCTCTGCTGAGTGTTCATTGCCATCCACTCCCCCTGCATGTTCCTCTAATGCCCTTTATCAGCTTCCTCCGCTGCTGGGTGCAAACAAAGTCTGGCCCTTACCTGAGGGTCAGAGAGATGAGAGACAGTGTTAGACAGGATATTCCCAGCATTTTCAATGCTTCCTTTTTGGTGGGTTATGAATGTCTGACTGACACGGCCAAGCGAAAGTGCTGCGGGTTCCCGCGGGACCCGTGTGGCTGTAAAGCTCACAAACATAATAATAACAAAGCCATAAATTCTGACCTGTGGTACAGTCCGAGCCGAATAACAGCTCCCCAGCTGTGGAATATGTGCCCTTGTTGTGTGAAAGTGGCAGACCCAGGGGTAAAGTTCACCTCGTATTTGTCAGGTTGTGTAGAGCCAGGCGTGTTTAATGACCCAAATGCAGCCAAAAGCCCCAGCAGCAGGACAGATGCCCAACTGTGTTTTGAGCCTGTTATGATCTACTGAATATTTTTTGAGTAGAGAAAGCTTTAAAAAAATACATGATGAGGGACAGATAACTGAGTCAGGGCGAAAATTGGTGGTGATCCCATTGCAAGGGATGGATTTCTCCTTGACACAACACCCAGGGTTTTTTTATCTCCAGAGCTTTATCCAGTGCCTCGGTACCTTCAGGCCATGAGGACTGAGTGCAGCCCAGGAGCAGGGATGAAATAACTCATGGCTGTTTCTTCTTTCTGTAGTGATTCCTTCCCACCCAAAACCTTGCAGCCCCAAACTCCTGAAAGACATTAGGATAGCTCCAAAGCTTACAGAAAGGCTGGGAAGTGCACTGGGTGGATATTAGGGAAGAGTGGCAGAGCCATGAGCTAATTCAGATCCTTTTCAACAGCATAGAAAGAGCTGGACACTTGGAAACCCCTCAAGTACCCCGTGCCTGCCTTTGGGAAGTGCTGGGATGGGCTGGCAGCAGGGAGATGCTCACAGGAGGAGTTGGGGAGAAAGCTTGGCTGGGTCTGCCATCATCAGGAGGGGATTTTCGAGGGAAAAGGGACTTGAGAGACAACTTCATCCCCCCACAGCCCCTGCCAGACTGGGATCGTGTCCACCTCAAGCCTCAGTGACAGGCGCGAGCGGGCTGCGCGCCATCCGGGGAAGGGAAGGACGAGATGATTTGTTTTTGTGTGTGTTTTTCTTTCCATGTCTGCTCCTTGGAAGGAAACATGTCTGCTTTTAGAGAACAATGCTGCCCAGGGCCGTGGGAGTGAGTGACTGGGCTGAGCCCGTTCCCAGGCCATGCTCGGCCCTGCACCGGCCCCGTCGGGAGGGTTCAGCCCCAAACAAGGAGGGATGGGGGCAGCTGGGAAGTGCAGCCCCTTCCTCCCTTTTTGGGGACCCAGTATTTGCTGTTCCTGAGCTGTTGGCAGCAGGGATGCTCTGGGGTTTCTTGAACACCCCCCCAAATCCCCAGTCTGTGCCCCATAAGCTGCACTGTTACCTTGAATTCTTCCTCTAGAAGGTTCTTCCTCTGCTTCTTACCCCAAATTATTTCCTTAGACTTTTCTTAGGGCTGTCTCTTCTCCTCTATCCATCCCCAAAGGACTGATGAGGACAACAAAATGGGGACAGGACAGTCACCAATCCAGTAGGACAATCCCCCAGTTCCATCTGCCTCCTCTGGAACCAACTGCAGTTATGTCAGATCTCCTCATCTTGAGACAACAGAACTCCCTTCAAGGTTGTAAAATTCCTACCACACCTTCCACACCTCAAGTTCTGTGCATCATCCTTCTCTAAATTCTCCTTTGGAAGCACAGAGGGCTCCATGGGCTGTTGCAGTGGGGCTAAGCTCTACTAGCCCCCAGCTAGGACATGTTTTGCCCTGGTCCTCTTCACACACCAAATTTTGAGGTGAAATTTGGGCTGCAATCTGCTAACTCCACTTGGAATGGATGCTTGGGGTATCTCAGGGGTACAAAGCAGCATTTTAGGGCTTCTCAATCAGCTGTCTCCAACCTGACTAAAAGCACTTGGCATCAATTAGAGAATGTCCAGAAAGGCTGGAATTTCCATCTGTGCCTGAGCAGAGAGCAGGAGGTGTTACATAGGAATCAAACACTGCGGATTTGGAGTTATTGGGGTGAAAAGGATTGACAAGAGGTGCAAAGATACCTTTGGGAGGGCTTAGGGCTCCCAAATCTCCAGACAAGTACTGAGCTGAGAAAATACATTCCAGCAGCAGGGATTAGCCAGGCATTTTCCTTATTTTACAGCCTTTTTTGTCACCTCGTAGCTCCCCTGTCATTGCAGCCCGTTGAGCCCAGCTGTGCCCAGAAATCAGGAAGGTTTTGGAGGCAGGTTTTCTTCTCTCCCAGTGAAATAAAACCTTTTTGGAGTCCTTCCTGGTGATCTTTAAGGTTTGCAAATCACCTTTAAGAGAAATCCTTGCCCTGGCACTTGAGGGAACTCTTGAACAAGGCTCCTTAACACATCCCCGTGTCCTCCCGGGCACTTCTCCCGCCCAGTCCCGGCTGTCCCGGCGCTGAATGGGACCTTAGTTTAAAGGATAAACACATCCATCACAAAGCTGTTTGGCCCACATCCCCACCATGAAACCCCTTTTGAGGACTCTCTGCCCAGAGCCCACATCCCTGCCCCGCTTTTCACTCCCCAGCTTGCTTTTTCCAACGCTCCCCGAGCAAAATCCCGCATTTTCCAGGGGCGGGAAGAGGCGCAGGAAAACAAGGGCCACTTGAACCCCTATTTCAAAGCTGGAGATCCCTCCTGGTTTGGTATATTTAGTTTGGGCACGGTTCTGAAACAAAAGGCACAAAGGAGCCAAGTTGTTGGGGCAGGGGGAGGGAAGAAAGTTGGTTTGATTTCCAGAGCCTTGGAAGATCATTAAAATTTCATAACAGGCAGAAAAAAAAAAAACTCCAAGGTTGTTTGCTTCTAAAGGACTCTGGTGTTTAAAGAGCTGGAGACAAAACTGCCGAGCAGAATATTCCAGTTTATCCCGTGGAATAGGAAGGAATGGCCCCAGACGTAATTACAAGTAAGTAGAGCAGCAAGAGAGGGGGAAAAGCTCAGGAAATCTGATGTCTAAGAAGGTTTTTTTTTCCGCTGGGGTTTAATCAGTTTGCCCGATTGTTTGTTTGGGGGGGATTTTTCTGACCTGCCTCAGTAAAGCGTTGGATCCTCTGACGGCCAAACGAGCGGGATGGGGGGGAAATTTTGGCTTCTGGAATTTGGGGGCAGCGGAAAGCAAAGGCAGGGAACAGGGGTGAAACGTGAAGCGTGGTCTGTGAGTTTACAGAGCTGGGGTCAGGGGATGGGGTTTCAGCAGTGCTCACTGACTTTGGAGTTTTTATCTGCTGAACAAGCAACAGGAGAGAGACTTTTACAAAAGCAGGGAAATGATATCTCATTTATATTCCGACCTAGCAGAAAAAAAAAAGAAGGGAATAATAACATTTAGTGGTTCTAAAGCAGCGGGGAGATGATGATGAATGTTAGGCTGTACGTGAAAACTATACAAGGCTGTATAGATTTCAAAAACAATCTGTGCTATTTCTGGTCCTGGGCTTCACTCTTCAAAAATACATTACCACTGAAATGGAGTTTTAGAAGGGAATAACAACGTTGGCAAAATATTTCTTTGAAGCGCAGAAGTCCTGATCTGAAAAACAAAATGGGTCGCAAATCACAGAACAAATTAAGAGCCACAGGTTGTATGGAAATCTTAACATTATAAAATATTCTTCTCAGGACAAAATAGCATTTAAAACCAGAGTTTTATAGTGATACAAACACTAGTAAAGGGATTATATTCCTGTCAAGGTTGTAGATATCAGTTCCACCCTAAAATCACAGTAGAGTACTTTAAAAAATCATTAATAGTGATTAGATATTTGTATATATGGCATCAGACTTGTTAATGAAAAGGAGAAACTTTTAGCTCTGTATTTATATTTTATTATTAACTTCCTTTTAGTTGTCTGTAATTTGTAAAACATTGCTGTATTTAATGGCATAGTTCTTGCAGTAAGATACATATCTTATTTTTTTATTTTGTTTTACCAAAAAAACCTCCAAACCCTAGAAAAAATAATCTTACTTATAATTTCCTGCAATTAAAATGATTGTTAAATAACTTTCAAGCTGAACACAAAGAAAATATATTTAATTTTTTATAGAAATGCATCATATTTTCTGCTTTTTTAATGAGTAGAGTTTTTGTCCTTCCTGTTTTTCTACCTAATACACCAACGTTGTACCCATAAGGGCAGCTTTATAAGCAGAGGACGCATTTTTAAAGGAATATTATTAAATTCAAAGTGAAATCTTATTATCTCTTGTGGGATTTGTGCTCCTAAAATCATTACCTACAATAAATTGCTCCTCTGATTTAAAATGTTCATACCACAAGGAGGATTAATTACTCCATTTGGATACAATTTTCTCCTTATTTTTCTATCTCCCAGGAAAAATCAATTTCCCTGCTTTTCAGTTTTCACATGAGTGTACAAATAAAACACTGAGATTATTTCTGAGGATTGTCCTTGTGCAAGCTCCCATCACTTTTGAAGGAGTTTCCCAAAGAGGAGCCTGATCCAGGCAGTGTTGGAGTAAATGAATCATTTCTATCTGCTGCAAAGGGATTTGGAGCTCAGCACTGGACTCCTTACAAGCTAAAGGCTGAACTTCCATCAGAACACGGATTTTATCATCTTGCAAAATCAGGAATCACGGAATAATTTAGCCTGTAGCTGGAGAGTGCAGTTTGGTCTGATAATGATATTTTCCTCCATGTATTTTGGATTTATCAGTGGTTTGTGGCTGACACAGCCAGTGTCAGCTGATTTCTCCCCCTCATGTTAATAACACTGTCCTTTGGCATTGTGTTTGCCTGGAAAAACAACAAATTTTGAACCTGACTCTGATTTCCTTATTTTTAAAAGTAGATAATTACATTACTCACAAAAGAGCCCATTCCACAATTTGATAATTACCAGAATAGCCTGAAATCTCACCAGCTCTATTAGAAAACAGGGAAATCTGAGGGATTACAGCAATTCTGGAGTCAGGGAAGGCTCAAACACTTTTTGCTTCTTTTCTTTCTTTTATTCCTTGTTGTGGGGTTCCTTCCATGGGCTGTCCCACAAAGCTTCCAGGAGCAGGGAGGAGGGACTGGAAAGGGTCAGCTCAGCCTGAGCTGGGTCTGGAGACAAGGCAGGGTCTGGAAAGGGTCAGCTCAGCCTGAGCAGGGTCTGGAAACAAGGCAGGGACTGGAAAGGGTCAGCTCAGCCTGAGCAGGGTCTGGAAACAAGGCTCACGTTGTCACTCCAGGTTTGCTCAACGCTTCCAACCCAACCTGGCTCTCCATGTCCTGCCATGATGCAAATGAGGCTGTTCCTGCTGGGAACGTGGCATTCCCGGGAACGTTCCCTCCTGGGAGCCAGGGCAGCAAGTGTTCCTGATTTAAGGGCTCTCATTGATGCTGCTGTTCTGATTTTGCAGGCGTTCACAGCCTCCCTTCTCAGCCTGTCCCTTGTTTCTGTGTGGGAAGGCTCCCAGATAGGTGAGCTTGTAGGAATAATTGGAGAGTGTGGTTGTAAAAGGAACATCCTTCAGGTGACTTTTCAGACAGGAAGCTTTAAAAATGCAACTCTTCTTTAAATGCATCCCTTCCCCCGAAAAAGAAAAATAATAAAAGAATTTTTGAGTGCAGGTATCTGCAAATAATGCCATTTATGAGGCCAGAAATCTTCTGGGATTTTCCAGTCTGGACAGAGAGGGGTACACAGGGGTCTTGTCCCACTGTCCCAGGGGAGGTGGCACTGCAGGACTCCTCTCCTTGATCCATGTCCTGTGTCTCTCTCTCTCCAAGTCATGTGAGTCACCCCAAAAAATCATTTCATGGTTAAGAATCAAGCTTGCCTGGGAGAAGTGAAAAGCTGGATTCCACTTAATTTCTGTTCTTTCAGTGCAGGAGAAATTCGCAGAGCCCAGTGCAAAGAATGCAAAAGACCCCAGAAGTGCCAGGGGGATGGATAATTTCCAACACCACTGACTTCCCACTCTGCTCCCACCCCTGGACAGAAACCTCGGCTGGCTCAGGGATGCAGTTTGCAACCTCTCTGCTCCAATGATGGTAAATAAAGGCCTTTTTATCTCTGAGATTTCATGTTCACAAGTTGTCTGTGGCCATAAAAAACCATCTGTCGGTAGCTCTGCTGAGGGCAGAGCAGCCAAGGGTTCAGCATGGCATGGAACTGCTTCCAGCAGGTTTGGAACCACAGCTTTGTCCTTTTTCTTCCTTTTTCTTCCTTTTTCTTCCTTTTTCTTCCCTTCTCTTCCTTTTTCTTCCCTTTTCTCAGCACACTTGATCCTGACCCAGGCAGTCACTACTCTTTCTGGAGGGTGACAACTCAGAAATTGCCAAATATCTGAATTACTTTTGTGCTTAAGAAAAACTGTCCTCACATGAGCAGAAAGATTTTTGTTACAACATCTGCCCAAACCCTTAAACTCTCAGAAAGTGCCCTCAGCACTGGGGTTGTTATCACAGCTCCAGCATCCCTGGAGAGGATGAAGCTCCTTATCCTGAGCCCAGCTCTGTCTGCAGAGGATGGAGCAGATAAACGAGCTCGTGATAGGTTGGGCAGCAGCTGAAAAACCCAATCTGCCAAATTCAGCAGAGAGGCAGCTGCCCTTCCCTGCTCCCAGTGAAGTCTCTTCCTCTGGGCAGTCTGCTGAAAGGATTTCCATTGTGTGGTACTTAGCACATCTGGGAATTTATTGCAAGCTGCTGCTTTTCTGTTTTCTATCTCAGTGACACCGACGGAGGATGCGGAAGGACAATCCATGCCAGATCCCTGCTCCACGCTGCATCCAAATGTGGTAAAACCCTGGAAAGCTCTGACGTAGGAGGGCCCTGCTTGTCCTGATTTGATCCTGAATGACACTGACACCCACTGACTCCTGCCTGTAACAGATGCTGCTTAGGAAAAATACGAGGATTTGGAAAAAAATGTTTATTTCCAAAACACAGCCTTTAAATACAGGGCACTGGCATGTGTGGTAGGGTGGAAAACAACATTGACCAAATTCCTCATGTCCTGACTTTATTACCCCACTGAATATGGAGAAAGGGAAAGAATAAAGCCTTTCCAGGGAGGAATAAAGCCCAAATCTCAGCTCCTCAGGCTCCACAAAGGAGCAAGGAGCCATGGTGCATGACAGAGAGAACTTCCCTGGTGATATCCAGATGTCCCTGCCTTTTCCACTTAGCAGTTGCCCTGGAAAATGGCTGATGGCTGGGTTGTGTTATAGCAGAAAATAGGGATTTTCCAGCTGGACAACAGGCTGTGGCCACAGGGCATCTGCACCCCAACACCTTTCCCTGCCCTTTTCCTCAGCTGGCCCTTTGCAATGGGCTGCAGTGAAATCGTGTCCCCAATGGCAGGAACACAAAATAACTCATGATGTGCCTCAAACTGTGAGCACAGAGTGTCTGGTCCTGCCCAAACCTCTCGCTTCAGAGGGGGCAATATTTACACACTAATCAATATCTCATTCCCTTTCCCAGCCCAAATATTCCCTCCTGTGCTCAGCCACGTCTTCTGCCCATCCAGAAAATCTGCACCAGGTGGGCTGGGTGAACATGGGGATTCCAGCAGTGCTCCAAGGGAATTCCTTGATCCCAGGGATCATCCCAAGAGCTACAAGTCCTCACACCCCAGGATCAAGGGTTTTCTCCTGGCTCATTTCATTCATTACCACCAAGCTTGGGCAGTGCTCCTAAAAGTCCAAATTTCTGTGCTTTCCACACTTCCAAATTAAAGTTTTCTCCCACGTAAGTGAGCAAAGAAACACCCTCCTTGCCCCAAGGATGGGGAAATAGGAGCAAAGAACCAAACTGCAGCCTCAAAGTGCAATTTAGAGCTCTCAGGAGTCACAAGATCTCCCTCTTGCTGACTTCAACAGCTCAGAATGGCCAGCTGGGCAGAATGAAATTCCTTCCATTCTCAGATACTGCAATAAATATTTAATAAATAATCAAATTAAACCCGAATGTTGCTTGTATTTATTTTTTTTTTCCCCTTAGGTCAACATCTGCAGCTTCTCGTGCTGTTATTTGTGAAACAGCTTTATTAACCTATTACGAAAGCAGGCATTTGTTATGCAGCAAATTGAAGTTACACAGTCAATGGATGTTTTGTGGCCTGGGAAAAAGTAAACATCAACTGGAAAAGTCACTTGTGCCTATTCTTATTTTTGCCCAATAAAAATTAATATCAGATGTGTAAATGGTGGAATTCCTTGAAGGAAATGCATTTCCTTTGTTAAGGGGCTGTTAGCTGGAAGCTGCAGAGCCTCAGATGATGTAATAGCCAGACGTCTGCAGACTTTTAGAACAATTGTCATTTATTTCCAGGAATAAGAGGAAATTTCTTTCTACTTTTCTTCCCACATCACTCATCCTAGCAGGGAAAGATGCTTTCCAAGGCATTTCAGCAGTCACTAATGGCATGTTTCTGTATGGGTCACTCCACTTGACAGATGGATTAGGATCCAGTGTCAAACTAAGGAAAAATGGAGAAGAGATCTTCATATGAGGATGGAGACAGATTGATGAGTCCACCCTGCTGATAATACTGAATTATTCAGGGGCTAAAGATGAAAGGTGACTGTGATGAGATGCCAAAAATCCATCTGGAAGTCCATGGCTGAGTGAGAAAACATCAGATGAAATTCAGAATAGATAAATGTCAAGTGATGGACACGGGGGAGGAAGGTGCTGGAAATTCCCTGACTCTTCCACTCTAAACCAGCTCTGATCATTAAGGAGAGATGGAGCTCCTGAGAAATAGTTTGGACTTGTGCCTCTCAGGAAGCAAAGCGGATGTTAGAAATTAATAAGAAATTAAGACAGGATAGATAGATAGATAGATAGATAGATAGATAGATAGATAGATAGATAGATAGATAGATAGATAGATAGATAGATAGATAGATAGATAAGAGAGGGAGAGAGAGGAAAAAAAGCTGTTATTTTATAAACTTTGGTGCATCTCCACCTGGACTATCTCAAATCTCCCAGCTCCTAAAGGAACTGGTCAAACTGGAACACGTAGAGGATGGTCCCAAGGATTTTCAGATTTAGTTCTCAGTGTGAGAACTATTAAATGGACTCTGTTTCATTCAGCCAGAAGAGAGATGAGTGAGAGGAGGTGATGGCCTCCTCAGAAATTAGGAATGACAAGGAGAGAACAGCAAGCAGCTGTTTGCTGTTTCTGCCTCTGACACAAAACTCAGAGGCATGAAATGAAGCTGGTGGCTGGCATTCCAAGGCAGCAGGAGCAACCCTCCACACCGGGCTTCCTCATCCCACAGAACTCCTTGCCACGGGATCCTGGGAGTGTTAAAAGTTTACTGGATGCATTCACAAAAGAAAAACCCATCAGAGGTTTTTAAAACCCATCTGGGTTTTGTATTAAACGGAGAGGCTCCATGTCTGGTTCAGAAAGTGCCTGAGCCAGAAACCACTGTAAGCTGGGCAAGTATTTGGGGGGAAGTATTGCTGTAGGACTGACCTACATTTGTACTCTTTGCTGGGCTCTCACCACTGCTGCAGGTAGGAGGTTATTTGGCACGGGCTTCCAGCCTGACCTGCTAAAGCTGCTCATATCTCCTTGTGAGCCCAGGCTTCCAAGTGATAAGTAATTCCAGACAAATGCATTCCTTATGTTCTCTTTTAAATGTAATAATAATGTTAACTATTAAGGCAGGTGATGACAAGCCAACACAGAGAGGCCTCAGGTCTTGAGCTTCTCCCTTCCCAGTTCTTATTTCCCTTGCTCTGGGTTGAGGTGGCCCAGGGCAGCCCACAGGTGCTGTAGGGACAGGTCCACATGAGTGGACATCAAATCCCTCTGCCAGTTTTGTCTCCAAAAACCCGTGCAGGGCCACCAAGAGACAAATGGAAGTGTTAATGCACAGCAGGGGTTGATTTGAGTCCCCTTGGAGCACTGCTGGAATCCCCATGTTCACCCAGCCCACCTGGTGCAGATTTTCTGGATGGGCAGAAGACGTGGCTGAGCACAGGAGGGAATATTTGGGCTGGGAAAGGGAATGAGATATTGATTAGTGTGTAAATATTGCCCCCTCTGAAGAGAGCAGGTCTGTGTTTGGGCAGGATCAGATACTTTGCATCCGAAAATCACAGGTCAAGGAGTTGTGCCCAGATTTCCTCTGACTACCAAACACTCTGGTATGCTGACACAGCTCTTGGAGCTCAGGGCATTTGAAGCAGGGAGGAAAGCTCAGTTAAAATCATTCCTTTTGGCTCTAAACTAGCAGGGACCTCCAGAAGAGATATTCACAATCTTGCAACCAGCTCCTCCAACTCTAATTGCCTGAGCAGGGAGATTAAAACAGCTACGAAGGTTTCTGGGCAAACATCTCTGTGTTTTAGTGAAGCATTTGATAGTCCCATAAAATCTGATTTGAAAGCTTGACTCAGTCTGGCCTGGATAGGAGCACTTGTCTGCGGTCTCTGCATTGGCTGGGGTACCACAAACCAGGATAAATTTTGATATGTCACATTTGAGGAGATGGAGGAGGTGCTGGTTGGAGAGAAAAGTGTGTTAAGCCTGATTTTATCTAATTTTTTCATGGACACGTTGGAGGACACAGCAAACAAAATGTGCATTGGGCTTGCAGATGGGGGGATGAATTACTGGCAAAGTTTCAATAACTCTGGATAAATCACCTCCAGCAGGAAAAGTCTCTGTGCATGAAGGGGTCTGTGACCATCACTGGGGAAACTTTTGATTTCTGCTGGTTCTAGGACGTGGCAGTGGAAATCTTGTCCTTTGTGATGTTTCAGGAGAGGTGGAGCTTAATCAAGCATGGAGATAACAGCTTTCCAAACTATCCTCATGGTGATCATCTGATTTCTTGAATGCTGCTTCACACAGCAAGGAATCAACACCCCAGAGAGCGCTCTGGGAAAGAGGAGGGAAGGAAAAATTGAAAAAAAAAATTAAATGTAATAAAAGTAATGAAGAGCCAAAGGGGAATGGCTTATGAGAAAAGATTAAAATACCTAAATATGGCTAAGTTGGCCAAATTATGACTAAGGGAGGATATGATAACTGTCTGGATGTATATGAGGGCTGTAAACCACTGGGAAAGAAAAGGCATTTTTTTGATTGGCATAAGAAGAAATTTCGGAGAAATCCCATTAAATTAAACAAAGGAAAACGTTGAATGAATAACGGGAATTGTTCCTAATGGTAAACTCGACCAGAATTTGCAAAATGTTTTATATAAATTGATCTGAAAAAAACATCAAGGAGATGTGAGAAAGCTGCTTGGATCCCAGTTATTAAAGATATTGGCTTCTCATGCTTCCTGCAGCAAAGCAAGGAACAAGAACAATCAAACTCAATGGAAAGGGTTTGGCTCTCTTTGTCTTCTGGTGCAGGAAACCAACGATTTTAGAAAACTCTGCCAACGGTCTCGTCGTTAAAAATGCAGTGAGTGCATCCAGAAAGCTCAGGCACAAAAGAACATGGATTTCTGAGGGCTCAGGGCTGAGTCTTCCCTCCTTCCAGGTTTTCAAAACATTTCTCAGCAAACGCTGCCAGAACACCCCCCCTCCCTGACGTGCTGCAGCCCGGAGTGCAGCAGGTGTGATAAACGGGGCAAGGAGCATCATTTACATTCCCAGCACAAACACCAGCCCGTGCAGGACCTGCTGGCCCAGGTCCAGCTTTCTTGAAGTGGTTTTTGGCCAGAATTCCCAGCGAGGTGCCCAAACGTGGGCGAGAATTCCCGTGCTGTCTTTGTGGTACACCCAAACCACAGGTGGAGTCCGGAGGAGCTGGGGAATGTCCACCCCACCAAAAGGCCCAGCTCTCCTGCTGGGAGATGTTTAGAGCTGGCAGAGGCAGTAACATGGAATTCCTTCCTTTCACAAAACCACTTCCATCACTGGAGGCTGAGAACAAGTGCCATGCTCCAGTGTGACATCTAATTGAGGTGTCCTTGGTGGTTTTTTTCCAACAGGAATCATGCAGCAGGTTGAATCCTAAAAGGCTAGAGTCCTGAAATTATGGAATAGTTTGATTTGAAAGGAGACCTTAAAGGTCATCAGGCCCAAACCCCGTGCAGGGACAGAGCATCACAATGTTTTGTGTTGCAAGGGACCATAAAGGTCACTTTGTCCCAACCCCACTGCAGTGGGCAGGGGCACCTTCCACTAGAGCAGGTTGCTCCAAGCCCCATCCAACCTGGAATCTTCAGCTGGATCTGCCCCTGGAGGTTTCCACGGGTGGAGCAAGGAGAGGTCTTTGACAAAGCTGTTGTGGCAAGATTTGGGTTTGGCTATGAAAAAGTGAAAGCAGCTTTTACAGCTGACACATTGGATTAAAAAAAAAAAACAAAACAACAAAGCAGCTGGGCAGATGAGAGCTCAGATCTCCTGCAGGCACCAGGACATTTTCATTTTCTTGCTAATCTTGCAAGATGAAGGTTTTGCCCTAAAAACCTTGAGTTTCTCAGATTCATCTTGATTCTGGAATCATCTCTCTGGTCTAAAACGAGCTGATTCTCCAAAGAACTTGAAGACTGAGTGGTTCCATTGAAGCAGGGAAGGAGGAAGCAATCCTCACCTTTTGGAATCTCTGCACAGTTTGTGCCACTTCATCGCCACCCTACGAGGGCTGTGCTCTTCAATCAGGTCTCTATCAAATCCCTGGATTGCTGTGAGCTAATCAAATCCATGGAGGTGGCTGGCTTCAGTTCAATAATATGGATCGTATCAAGACTCAGGATTTTCATATTTCAAAGACTGTTATGATTTTTAAAATCACAAACAGGGCCATATTTATGCACAGCCCCTTGCTGTGCTCTACATTATCCACTTAGACTCACATTACAAAAATAAGCTGTAAACACTTCTGATGAAAGGGTTGGACACTTCGTTTACACCCTGAGAATGGACTTTTGTTTTAATGCCCAATTTCACTTTGGTATTTAACCTTTCCCCTCTGTTTTACATATATTCTGTCATTTCGTTCCAGCTTGCTATTTATTTATCTTTGTGCAAGGAAGGAAAAAAAAAAAAAAAAGAAATAGTATTTTTTTAAAAAAAAAGGATAAGTAAATACACTTACAAAAAAAGTGTTCACTCAGCTCTTAGCTAAATGCATGCAGCAAATCAGAGTCTGTTTACCCTGAAAATGTTTTGGTTGGGGTCACAGACGGTTTCCACTGGCCATGAATGAGCATCAGCTAAAAGCAAAATGTGAAACCTTTTACCTGTCAAGACATTAATTAAAGTCTAATCAGCTCCTGTTTGCCCAGTGCTTTGAAGATGTGAAAGCATTTTGGAGATCCTGTGGGTGCTAAGGCCTGCACTGGCTGATTCTGGAGCAGTTTTTGGCATTGGAGATATCCAGGATGGAACTGGGGCTCTCAGCATCCTGATGAGGGCTCGCTGGTCAATGCCTGCCTGGGCTCGCCATGGAAACGCAGCAGCACATCTTGGCAGCTCCATAAAAATGTTTTTTTCATATATTTTTTAAAGGCTGGAATCCACCCTACTTGGCTTGGGCTTCCCCACAAGTGAAGCCTTGCCTCAAGGACACGCTGAGAACAGGGAGCAAACTGAGGTTCAAAACTCCCTGCTGGAATTCAGAACTCAGAGAATATTCCTCTGCATGTTTGAAAGGATCCAAACCCTCTGACAAATCCTGCTTTGAACCTCTGTCCATGGAAAGGGCTCCCCAGGCTTTGGGATGACACAGAATTATCAGGAATGTCAATTAGATAACAGCATAATGTGTAATTTATCCCAGGGTGAGAAATGGAGATTTTTGGGTTTGTTAGGATGGGAGGTGGATGGAGACAGGATGGAGGATCCTTGTGGGTTTTGGGCTTCTTCCTCCTCCTTCATCTCCTCCATATCCTGCAGTGCTGGGGACACAGGTCAGGATTAGTGCAGTGTCAGTGAACAGAAATTGAGTTGGTTATTGGTAGAAAAGTAGAAATAATGCACGTTCTTGGTGCTAATTGGGTGAATTATCTTTAGTTAGGAGAGCCTTGGCTCTGTGTGTTTGAGGCTCTTTGGTGCCTTTCTCCCTACAGCCAGGCTGGCGTAAAACCTGGAGTGCAGAAATTGCTGAGAAGGAAAGAATGAACAGCCTGGAGAGCAAGAACACCTCAGAGTCCCGTTAATTTTCTACTTAATGAGGACTTAAAGGACAATCCTTCCCTATCAGGGATGAGTTATGGGAATCACAGAACTTCTAAACACCCCAGCAAGGATAAGGGATTACAAGGCCCAGTTTCTTGGATACCTTGTGCAGCAGAATTTGCCCTGAAAGCACCTTAAACAGGGAAAAACATCACATTTTGGCACAATTGGTGCCCTTTGTTCTCTGAGCAACCACACCGAAGTCAATACTGCTCATAATATTGGCAAAATTATTTCCTGGTGCCAGGAAATGCAACTTTTTGTGGATTTTATTGCTCCTTGTAGGCACTGTGGCAGAAGAAAATGTTAAAGGAGAGCTTTGAAGCAAGGAAATGAGCAAGCTGGATGGATCTTTACGGTGGGATCTCCTCCCAGCTCTGTGTGAGGAAGAAAATGTGCAGAGTGGGGTGGTGGGTGGTGCTGCTGGGAGGCTGGAGGGATGGACAGGGAGAGGCAGCACCTTGGGATGAACAGGACCCAGAAGAGGAAACCAACAAAATGTGATCTCTAGAGAGATTTTCCATAGATTCCTGATTATCATCTCAATTTTTTTTTTTAACCACCGAATTCTTTTTTTTTTTCCTTTTTTTTTTTTTTTTTCTGATGTTTAGGCATCACTAATTGTAAATGAGCCCTTTGGCTTCCTTTGCTCCCAGACCTTCAAACTGCCCAGGAACGATTAAACGGTAAAAAAACGTCACAGAATTCGCAGAGAGGGAGAATAATAGCAAAATCTGTTCCTCATTTTTTTTTATATTTCATATGGGATGCGAACCGTTTACTCCCTAGTAATTGCAGATGTTAGACTGAGACTGTAATAATGGAGCTGGCAATAACTGCTGCTTTACCACAAAAAGCTTCCCAGTAGCATTAAAAAGACAACAGAAACAATAGTTTCAACACATTCATCTGCACCAGGATTCTGGAAGCACTCAAGCTACTGATTTATCATGTAAACTTTTGCTGGTGTACGTAGGAACTCCAAATATTTTCTCATGCTGTTGCTGAAGAGATGACAATCCCACATTGTCTTCCATCGTGTAATCTCTCAAATTTGCAGATAGATTTTGCCTTCCCGTGGATTAAAAACTTCTTCTTTTCTGTCTAATAGAGACCAGAAAACACATGCTTTAATATTTCCTTTTTTTTCCCCTATAATATTTGTGCTTTCTGGTTTGTTTGCCCATGTCAGTCTGGTGTGCTGAGTGGCAATTTTGAGTTAATTATCTAAAATTTACTGCAAAAAAGCTTTTAGTGCCTCCTGACCTGTGAGTTTTCCTGCATAACATGAATACAGGTGATACAAAAAGCAAATAACATCCCAAAATCAGCCCTTCCAAGCTGGCTGGGTGCCCTTATCACACATTTGAACGTGGCAGGCAGGTCCAGGCAGATATCACGGCACCTTCAAAGCGCCACGTTTTTGTCACAGATGTTTTGCATAAATAAATGCTGTCACCCAGGCTGATTAAATCAATACATCTGTACCAACTCGCAGTTCCTGGCGTTCCAGAGGATGCCTCCTGCTCCCGCTGCAGCCTTTGAAATCTCAGAGAGAAACAAATAACAACAATAAAAACCCCCCCCTCGCTTTTCCCAGGTTAAGCTTTTCATCTTTATCTGAGCCCAGCAGTGGCTGCGCTGATTGTGCTGGGGGAAAAACAACCCTGCACTGGGTTCCAGCCCAAGCTTATCCATCTGCTGGTACTGCAAACCACAGGAGCAGAGCTCAGCTCCAGTGTCATCAGATCCCTGAGCTGGAATTTTCTCCCGCTACAATTTAGGTTTCCCAGCCATTCCTGTGCTAATCCAGCGCTCAAACAGAGAAGCCTTCTTCTCTTTCCATCCATTGTTGCATATTTGCGTGTTTGGGGTCGGCAGTGCGAGATTAGGAAATTACAATTCGAGAAAAGGGCCTGGGGTTGTGGTTTCTGGTCGTGTTCACATTGCAAGGAGGTCACTTCTCCGCTGATACTCGCTGAAAGTAACGAGATTTGGAGCATGCCAGTAATAATATCACATTGTGTATCTGCTTGGTGCATCTGGATATCTTCAGAGCTTCTATCTATCGTGTGACTGCCTAGCAATAATATTAACAGTGTGACATTGGGGCTGGGAACTGGGATTTTAGGGACTTTATGGCTACCAGGGGAAAAAAAGTCCCAGAGATATTGTTCACAGTTTTGCATTTAAATTAATAGCGAGTAAACAGATGAGTAATGTATGGCAGGAATGTTCTGCACAGAGACCAGGCTCCCATTAGGGTTTAAAAATCACATTCTCCCCTGGCTGCTCATTTCTGCTTCACTTCCTGGGCTTACCTCATTTATGGGGCACTTCCTGAGCTGGTGACAGTGTGTCACCATGTGTCTGTGACATCCTTGGGTGCAGAACAGAAACTGGTCCACCCAAACTCAGCACAAGCTGCCAGAGAGATGAAATTTGGACCCTAATGCCAATTATGCTGATTAGACTTATTTTTATGTGTGATTGTTCCTGGTCTGCTTTTGAGAATGACCCTACGTTCTGTGAGTTTTTTCCACAATTATGTTGATGAAGATTAGAGATAAGCATGAATAGATCCAGGATGTACCATGGCAAGGCATAAACACTCCTGAAAAAAAAAAAAA
>VZTB01003537.1:198558-285780 GCA_013397245.1 Thryothorus ludovicianus
AAAATGAAAAAAAAAAAAATAAATCTTGGAATCAGAATAGACAGGATTAAAATACTAATAGGATTTTTTAGCATTATCCTCCCACAGCTCTTTTTTAGGTGGTTTTACAGGGTTGTCATCAGAGACAGCATCTGAGCACCTTTCATATAAAACTAAAAGCAATATAATGTTATAAATGAGCAAAAAGAATTGGGAAAGAGTGAAGGAGAAAGTGTGTCTTCTCTCTCTCCAAAGATCTGATGTTTTATGGGTAACTGGAATATTTCTGCCTTCATTATCTGTGTCTTGACTTGGCTTCTGCTCAACCCCCAAGTTTTATAGAAATGTATCTCTGTATCACTCTGACCTTCCAAAGACATCAGTCTGGCTAGGAAATCCAGAGAATTTCTGGCACTGGGGGTACTGACTCACTCATTGTTCCTGTTCATTGTCAGTTCAGGAATTTCCTCTGGTTTGGTTGGAAGGGAAAAAATCCATCCAATGGCAGTTGTTGGTATTTTGCTGCTGTTTGCCAGGAGTCTAAACCCCAAAATATTTTCTCTTCTCAACAGCGTCGTGTTTCTGATTAATCGGGGTGAACTCTTCCCTTTCTCTCCTGACCTCTAGTAGTGACCCCAATGTTCCTTTTAATTTCCTTGATCTCTTTGCAACGTTCCCAGCCAGGTCTCTGGAGTGTTGAAGATTGAGAGTGATTCCCAAACACCTTCAGCTGTATTCTGGTTCCAGCTGAACTGGTCTGAATCAAGGCTCACTCTGCAGCAATCACTGGGCAAAATGGACGTGGGAGCCAAACCACAGATTACAACATTAGGGATTATGTCTTTCCAAGGGAAAAAAAAAGCTCCCACAAAATCCCCGTAATATTTGCCTTGCCTTCATAATCCAGAGCTGTCCTTGCCTTCCTCATCAGCAGAACGTTCTCTGCCATGGGGATGTTTTCCCAAATCCCTTGGCCAAAAAGGAGACAAAAAGAGGACACTGCCTGTGTTGTGTGGAGAATCAGGGAATTTTGGATTTTACTCTTCACCTCTGGGTTACTCCATCCAACCTCTTCCCCATCAATCCCAGGCTGATTACAGGGGCTGTTTTATGGACATGCTCTGAGAAAAGAGATGGATCTGGACTTCTTATTCTCACCAAAACAGGGCAGAAAGGGAAAAATCAACATCTCCTATTAAAGTGTATGCCAGTCTGGATATCACCTGGTCTCCAGCTAACCATGGATCCCTTCTAGGGAATGTCTGTGTCCAAGGCTTCCTTTTGGGAGCTGCAAACTCTGACAGAGAGGAGCTCAAGCTGTGAAGTTTGAAGAGCTTGGCTGTGTCTGGGCCTTGGGGCTGTGCTCAGAACCTCAGGAGTCAAATTCTGCTCAGGAACAGGCTCTGACACAGAGGGTTCTGCCCAGGGAGGCCTCAATGATGGATTTGGGCTTGAAAAAGGAAACTATCCTATATTTGCACCATAATGCCCAGAATGGGGTGTGTTTGTGAGGGAATTCTGGATGGGGGTATATGAGTTAAGGCCTGATTTATGTTGGCTCTGCAGAGGACTTATCCTGCTTTTATCCCAGCTGAAGAGAAGTCTGGGAATTTGGTCACAGCAGGAAAACAGAAAGACATCCTCCCTTTAGGTGAGCTAACCCTGGTCCAGCTCAGCAGCATCTGGGAGCAGGTCACCACAAGCACAGTCCTGGTGCCAGGACTTCAACACTTTCCATCTCCCCACAAAGACCAGTTCTCATTATCCAGCGGAGATGAACAGAATTTCCATTTGCCATGGTGGGCTCATTAGTTCCAGGTAGAATTTGTTCTCCTCACTGCTTAAATCCCTTAAGGGCACTTTGGGCCCATTCCTACACTCATTAAAACCAATGGCAGCGAGGTTGAGTATTATTCTGGTAATACCTCCTGGTACTATTCTTAATTTAAACGTTAATAGTTTAACTCTCTGTTGTTAATAATAATAACCCCTTGGAAAATTCAGCCCGAAATCCACTTCCTTGCGGAATTTCTCCTCTCCCATCAGGCGTTCAGGCTGGTTTGTTATTGTTGGGTTGCTCTGGAGTGCTTTGGGTTGCACACTCTGGTTTGTTATTGTTGGGTTGTCCTTCGGCGCTGGGCTGTGCACACCAACTAATTTGTTTTTGGAGTGTTGCTCTGAGCTCCACACTCCACTTTATTGCTGATGGGCTGCTCGCTGCGTCTTGGGCTGCTGTCCTTGTTTTAGGATTATTATTGCTGAGCCCTTTTGTGAAGCTCCTACCCACACAAACAGAAGGGCAGGAACTGTGGTGAATTTAAATCAATGTTTGGGGATTAATCTATTTTGCTTCATTTTTAAAAAGGGGCTAATTAAGGCTTTCTGGATTAGGAAACCCGCTTCTTACTTTAATATGGTTTGAAATACCATTTCCTTGCCTACTTTCCTTTCTTCCCACATCCTTCTTTTGAAACATAACTTTTTATAGGTATCCTATCTTCCATCTTAATGCTCCTGCTAGCTTCCCACTGGCCTTTCAGGAAAAACTTCTTTATGGAAGATTTCCTTTCAGGTTCAGTGCAAGAGCAAATACTCGTGACCCTTGATCTTACTTTCTTCCATAATGCCTTCATTTCATTTTGCTGCATATGTTCATAATCATCAGGAAAATGGAAAGAAAAACGATTGGAAAATATTATTTGGACAAGAATCTGGCGTATTTATATGATATAAACCAGAATTCTTCATTACAATCATTACTGAGAAGCGTAATATTGAATAAAATTTTTATTTCCCCTGTTCCACCAGCAGTGCCTCTGGTGATCTGGTAATGCTAATTCGGGGAAACTGAGGCCAGAAGTAGCTGTAAAAGCACATTATGATATAAAGCAGCCAAGACCTCTGAAATTATCACTGTTTACTTCTTATTTACCTTTGCCAAACATCATTTTTAACATTTCAAAATTAATTTGAGTGGAGTAGGTGTATCATTATTCAGCAAGGGTGAAATAAAAGAGCTACAAAGTGAATAGGGCTGTTCTCCACAGCAGTAATTATTTCACTCTTATATTAATGCATTTAAAAGAGGAAGGAAAGGAATTCTGGAGTAAGTAATGAAATATTCCTTGCATGACCCATCACAAAATCTCTCTCCCATGTGCATATCTGGGTTTGTGTTTGTGTCTGTTTTCAATTCAATTAAATGACTGTAAAACCCCAAATGTGAGCAGAAGACTCAAGGCTGAAGGAATCTCATTGCTAAATCCAACTGCCTGCTCCCAGAGCTTCCCACAGCAGCCTTGTGGAGCTCCATCCTGAGCCCAGTTTGGGTTGGATTTCACTTTCCCAGCTCCTCTGGGCACAGCTGGACAGCAGCCACGGACAGGACAATGACCACAGACACGAACATGGAACTGTCCTCGCGTTTTTTTTGTGTGCTGTCCACCAAACCCCAGGGAATGGCAGCTGGCAGTTTTGGAAGGGAAGCAGTGACTGGTTTGTTTCAAGAGAAGCCAAGGAAGGCCGAGCAGCTCAGCCCTCAAAGGCACGGGCAGTTTGGGAGAAGAAAAGAGTCACCAGGAACGAGAGGTGGCTCTCTGGCTCGAAGCAGCTTTTCTGCTCGGTTCAAAAACCACCCAGAGCCTGAAGGAACACTTTCACATTTTCACCATCCTGTCCAAGGAAGGCTGTGAAAGCACTCCCTGCTCAGCACAGTTGCATCACATCCCAGCATCGTTCTGGGAAGAGAAATGCATTTTTATAACGAATTTCCAAATAGCACCATCCCATAGTCTCTGCGGACTGCTCCTCAGAACAAAGATAGCAGTATCTTTTGGTTTGCCTAACTCAAACCCATCTTGCTTGAAGTCTTTGTTTTTCCTTTTGAAGGAATTCAGGCCTGGCTGGGGCTGATTTCCCTCGGCAGAGTGTCCCAAGGATTGAGGGGGCTCTGGGTCCAGCCCTGCCCTCAGCTGAACCCTCCTCATCCTCACTGACTTCCCCTGCATATCTGAGGGCACAGCTTGGCCTATGGATGTGTTGTTTTGGTTATTTTGCTATTCCAGCACAGAAATGGATTTTTTCCCCTCTGAAGGAAAGGAGCTCGGTACCACATCCCAGCCTCGTGGTAAACAAAACCAGGGGAGTTTATTTTATCATCAATGGCTTTTAACTCCTAGGCTGTGTTGGGATTCTCATGTTTTACAGCCGGGGTAAAGGATCTCTGATATGAGCACCCCAGGATTTATTGGTCCCACAAAGACTCGGGGGTTTGCTGTTCAGAGAGTCAGGAGAAGTCAAAGGTTATCTTTTGTAGGGTAATATGGGATTTACCAGCTGACCCTCCCCCCTGTCCTCTGGTTCATCTGCTAAAATCATTAACGAGCTTTCCTTTACCCTCCTGAGCTGTTAGTGTCTTTTTAGCACCAAGATCGAGTTACTGACCTCGGCAGTGCCAATGTGCCTCGAGGATCTCAAGAGCCTGGGGGGATTTTCAGTGCTAAAAGGAGCAGCAGGAAGATGAATAGGTGGGTGCTCTGCCCAAAATGAATGTTAATGTTTTTCTTGCTTGTTAAAACGACACTTCTCTTGTTTATACATCACTGTCTCAAGAGGGTTTTGTTGGGTTTTTTTGTTGGAGAAAAGGTTTCACTCTTGCAATGCAATGGGAAAATAATGGGGGTGAAAGTGGGATGTAAAAATGAATGAATGCTGCTGCAAATGCTGGATGGGATGGTGCTCCTCTCACCAGGGAGGTGGGAAGGTGCTGTTATCCCTACTGAGGAATGATGGGAAAATCATTTTGGTGTTCCACCACACTGCTGGAGGACCTTTCACATCTTTCCGGAGCCTCCTGGGGATCATCCCTTGGGTCTGTCAGAGCCTTTTCCTCACCCTGCTATGCTTGGGCGTGAACTGCACGATTTTGGGGAAAATCAGCAGGTGAGAGCTGCTGCTCCACCCTCCTGATGGGCTCCTCACCCCTCCAGCTCCTCCACAGGTCCCCTTGCTGAAGCAGATTTGTTTCCAGTTGGACTCATCTTGGAAGGAGGCCACCCCAAAATGAACAATGAAATAATGACAATGCTGCACCGCGGGCTTTTCTGCTGTACCCAAGAGCAGCGAGCAGAGGTCATTTAAGGCCTCCCAGTGGTGTCCCTTCCTGCTTTCTGCCGTGCCCTGCCCCATACATCAGTGATCTAATCACTTGTGAAACCCAAGGCAGGAGGCTCTGAAGTTATCCCGTTACAAAATCAAGATTTATCGGAACATGAGAAGCCTGGCAGGGTTTTATGATATGCACGGCGCCATTCCTCACCCTAAACCTATTTGTTACATTTATACTCCGGGACTTTTTATCATTCCTGACACCCCTCCATCTGTTCCTCACCATGCAGTAGCTGGGGGTCTTGTTTCACAGGACAGCAAGGATGAAATCACTTCATCTCAGTAATGGGTTACAGTAATTAAGTTGCTGTTTGAACACTTGGATTTTGATCTGCTTTTGGGATAAAGTGCCTGGGCTACTTTTTCTTACAATCCTTCATAGAATTTCACACCCATATAGCTGCTACTCCACCAAGTATTGACTTTAAAATTTCATATATTTTCTTTCCAACGGGAACAATCTGAATATCACACTTCCTTCTTGTAAAAGTAAGGCAGGGAACAAATGTTCTCAGGCATTAATTACACCCAGATTATCTGATATCAGGATCCAGAAAGCAGATTTTTTAATATGTAATATAAAGTGACAGAAGGGGATGAGGGGAGGGGGAAAGTCTCTTTGTTTTCACTTCAGTGTGAAGCCATTTGGAACCTGTTAGCCCAGCACAACGGCCCCAAGATGCTCTTGATTAACAGCAATTACAGCAACTAACCCAAGTGACAAGATCCACACCGCCTCGCCAGTGCTTTTAACCATCCCCTCAAAAAGCTGAAACTCCGCTGGCTTTCCGTGGAATCCACCAGGAAATTGGAAAATACTGGAGATGCTTTGAGCCCCGCCGATGGCAGAGGCGGCTCCTGCTCGCTGTGTCACCGCTGGCAAGAGGCTCCTCCTTGTCGAGGTGACAATATCCAGACACATGGAGGGAGGCTTGTGGATAGAGTCCTGGACACGAGGCATCTGCTTTATTAAATCTGTGTTGCTGAGCTCAGCCTCACCCCAGTGGACCCTAAATTTTTTGTGGACGGGTCCCAGAGCACGTCTGTGAGCAGCAATTGTCCTGCGAGCATCTCCCCCACTTGTCTGCATCTGGCTGGAGCTGCTGCTCCTTGCAGACCAAGTTTGCCTCTCACTGAAACTCTCAGAGCAGCTCCAAGCTCCACCCAGAGCAGCTGGAGCAGGCCTTTGACCAGCAAAAGCGGTTTTATTAATTAGAGTTGGGTATGTGAATGTCAGAAATAAGGATTATGAACAATGCCTGTGTGAAATGGGAGTGTAAATACAGAAAGGAACCTGCCAGGTCCTCACCTGAGTGGGCTTTACTCATGATGAGTATCAGCTCCAAAAAAATGTTCTCCTGCCTTCAGAGGGAATATTTGTAACATAAATGCTGGCTCCACCTGCCCGTGGATTCAAAAGTGCTGCAAACACCCGTGCTGAGAGAAAACATGAGAAGTTAGTAAAAGAAAGTTATATCTTATTACTATGGAATTGAAAATTTTCACTCCTTACTCGGTTTTAGTAACATGGCTCTGAGCTGGCTTTAAAGTTTTGTTTAAAAATGGCCATTTTCTGCCTTATTTAGATTGGTGCCCCAGCAAGAGAGCTGGGAGGCACAACCATTTAGAGAAGTTCAAATAACTCAACTGGCCGTGACCTGAACTAAAACTAATAGTTTGTGTTTGTGATGGCTACGAGAGCAGCATCTGGCTTACATTTAAATAGAAGGCTATTCAATAAAGCCTCTGCTTCTCCAAACTGCACAGAAGCAAAGATTAATTATTGCAACTAATGACATTTCGGCCATTCATGCACCCAAGGGAGAAAGGCAACCCCTGCCCCAAGAACCAATAACAACAAAAATCTTGCAGAAAGCCCCACAAGGGAGAAACCCCAATAATATATTGTTGTTCCTGATATTCTGCCCAGGCAGCCGAACCATGGAATTAAATATAATTTTTACCAGCAAATTCTTTTTTTTTTTTTTTTTTCCTTGTTATCCTCCCAGAGGAGAACCCAGAGTTTCAAATGGGCTTTTAATAGCAACGCTCTGAGAATCCAGCCTCTGTGTCTTGCAGCGTCTTAGGGAGATCATGTTTCACATTTCACTCATTCCTCAGTGTGTTGGCACAGCCTAACACTGGCTTCAGACATTTGGTATTTGAAACAGAAAATCTTGGTGTTTCATTCCTTGCCTCACTTCTCCCTGTGTTTCTCCAGCATCATATAATATTGACAGCCCCTGCCTGGAAAGAAAGGCCAGGTTCTCTCGTTTATTCAGCTGCAGGCTTTAAAAATGGAGAATAGGGGTTTTGTTCAGAGGAAAGAGCAACTGCCAGTGAACTTTTTCCTTCTTTACATAAAAGTGGGATAGCACAATAAACAATGGTAAGAGAAGTGGGACCCGAGGTATGTATACATATATGCAATATTTTTTAGCTGGCTGGTTTTTCAGTGCCCAAGTTTCAGGGTACAAATCTGCTCCCATTTGTGTGAGTGATTTACGGCCTCTGATAATCTCAGAATTTGGGCAGTGAGAGATGTGGCCATAGGAATGGCTCATGTTGTGGTGAGTCACGTCCTGGAGCACGCCAGTGACAACAATGGTGTCTCCAGGGCTTTCAGGAGCAAGAACATGCCCAGATTTGGGGCAAAAAGAAGGAGATGAGAAAGAGAAGTTATGGAAACCAGTCATCTTAATCATACAAGTGGAAAAAATTCAGTGATAATGCCTATCTGGAAATTTTGTCCATGATTACTTGTGGGGGATTATTCCTAGAATCAGGAACAGCTGATTTTTTCTGCCTCTTCTCCCAGGTGGGTCAATTTTGTAAGGAGAGTAGGGGTGGGTTTGTCTTTTCCACTCTAACCAAAGCACTTTTCCTGGGGCAACCACAGTGGACTTTTATGATTGGAAGTATTTTCAGGTAAAAGTCTGCACAGTTTTACTCTTTAATTCATCATTTCTTGAAGCAGTGCTTTGGCACCCAGAGATGACTCCTGCACCAAAACCCTTCACGTCTTTCCTGAGCTTTCTGGGGATCATTCCCAAGGTCTGTCAGAGTCTTTTCCTCCCCCTGACACGATGGGTAAGAATTGGAATCGCAGTTTCTTGTGGGTATGAAACTGAAATCCTTTCTTTCCTTCACACGGGGGCCAGTCCCATCTTCTCCAATTCCTCTGTCTAACCTCCCATCCCAGCTGCTCCCCTCGCCTCCAAACCCTCGACCAGCCAGAATTGGATGAGCAGTCACCCACAGAGGCCACCTGTTGGGGACAGCCCTTGGTAACCCTGGCTGCCCCCCAGACTGGCTTTGATGGGGGTACGAGAGTGTTGAGCAGGGAGAGACATCCCCCGTGCCAAGGAGGCTCCAGAGAAGTGAGAAAATGTCCAAGTGGAGGGAAGGAGTGATGATGGAGAGTTGTTCTGGGAGTCACTGAAACAGCAAGAGTAGGAATTCAATGGCTCTGCCATGAACACCATTGGAGAGTTGGATTTGCATCCCATCCTCCCGGGGAGGAGGGAGCCTGCTGACACCATCCCCACACACCATCAGTGCTGCTCCCCTCTGCTTCTGCTCTCCCTTCGGGGAATTTCCCTCCTCCTTTTGGCCATGAGAACACAAGGGCTGGGAAAGGGAAAGGGAAAGGGAAAGGGAAAGGGAAAGGGAAAGGGAAAGGGAAAGGGAAAGGGAAGCAGCTTTTGGGTGCTGCTGTGCCCATGGTGAGGAGCTGAGCTCCGATGGGATCTGTTTGCTCGTGGGGGTGGAACAGCCCTGGAGCTGTCATCAGGTGTGGGATTGTGTAAATATATACCCAGGCACTTCTGGTGGAAGTGGGTCTGCGACCCACCAGGCTGTGTTTAGCTCCTCTGGCCACTTGTGGGGATGCAGCATTTCTGGCATAGCCAAAAGGAGTCAGTCCTGCAGGAGTGAAGACCTGCCAGGGATGGAGAGAAATAAAATCCTCACCAGAGGTTGGAGATGCACCCAAGAGAGGGGGAATTTCCTGAACTACAGAAATTAGGGGCTCATTTTCTTCAAAGTGGGCCGAGTTTTCCCTTCAATGCTCAAATGAGGGAATGGTGCATCCCTCAAAGATCCCTCTCCACTGTGGGTTGTTATTGAGAGCCCTGAATTTGCTTTACATGGAGGCTTCAAAAAGGGAAACGTCCTGGTGAGGTCCAAAATGTTCCTTTGTAGCCACAGCAGGGTCTGGATGAGAGCCTGAGGTGTCCTGTGGGAGCTCGGGGTGCCCAAAGGCACCCAGGAGGGACCCAGCTCATCCAGGGTGCCTGTGGGGAGGAATGGTTTGGAAACCACACCTCAGTCTGCAGGTGGATAATTGCATTTTCAAACACCTAACTGAACATTCAATTTATAACGTATTATGGGGAGGTAGCAGAATTTTTTTGAGATTTCTTCCAATTAAAAAAAGACTTTTAACCAAAAATTTCCAATGATCACTTTCCACTGCATTTGTGGGCGTGATTCTCTTCATTAAGTCTTATACCCAAAATATATCATTTTTGGACTGCAAAAACAAAAGTCCAGGTTTGAATCTGTTCAAGATTTAGGTTAAAAGTGAATTCCTAAAAACCAGAATATTTTGACAAAGTTATATTTATTTTCAATGAACTAAAGTTACTTAGGGCAGCATCCTTCAGTAAGACAGTTGAAAGAATAATTTGATATTAGAATGCCATGGCATAATATATTGCTTTTATGTGTTTGCATTTAAATTTTGGTTCTGTATTTATTCAAAGCCTGTTTAATACTATTTAAAAATCACATCACAGTGAGATTTAAATATCAGACTGAAAATATCAGTTCTTTTACTGAAATAATGAGTTAACTTATAATATGCCTATCCCAAAGTCAAAAAATAAAGTCTTTAAGAAGTCCAAACTAATTAACTGGAGGAAAAAAAAAATTAAAATCCAAAGGCTCTTATTGAGCTTTGTCCAAAAATCTGACACTGGTGCACTTCCTTTCTTCCATCTGATATTTGGGAGCTGGAATGAAGTGGAAGCTGTGATAAGCACATCCAAAGGCAGGACGGGCGCTCGGGTTCCAGCTTTCTGGAGGTCTCTGTCTCAGATAGGGATCACATTTCCTCCTGTTTACATGTAAGAAGGTTGTGAAGATCTGCAATTTCGGGATACATCTGGTTCTCGCATCAAATTAAACAGCAACCCCAGCCCGAGCGCCGGGGCAGATTTTAAAATGTAGGAATGAATGTGTGTTTATACAGTATTTGCATTAATGCTTCCTAGGGTTTATTTTGAAAGTGAAGAAAGAACATTGCATGGTAGGCAACTTAACCCAAACAATATCGGTTTAAAGTTAGGGCCGTGCTCCTTGGAATATTTTCCTAGTGTTTTGAAGTGTCCACTTGAAGAGGGAGCGGGGAGGAGGTGGGGAGGAGAGGGGGGAAGAAAAGGATTGTTCTGTCTTCTGCTCTGTGTTTGGCCTGGCTCAGTAGGGCCATTGCTGTGGCTCATCTGGTATGGATTAGTCCTTCTCTCTCACACTCTGTCAACTTGGGTGTTCTGCACGCAGGCTGTTCCTGCAGGGGGCTTGGGTTTGCTTTTTTTAACGGCAGGAAGTGCCCCGCTCAGACCACATGTGAAATTGTGTGGGAACAGTGGGGGGGATGAAAGAGCCCCATCAAACACACCAAAAGTGTGGGTGGAGAGAGAGGCAGCGTAAGAGGAGAGACACCAGCTGAGCAATTCCCCCATCCTGGGCTGCCCCAAGAGTGGCTGCTGCTGCTGGGGACATCCATTTCTGATATTTTATCAGGAATTTTATCATCTCGGGGGCTGCTGGGGGTGTGAGGGATCACAGCTGCCGCTTAATTTGTTCTAAATTTCCTGCGAGCCTCACCAGACGTGTACAGGAAATAGGCAGTAAAGGTTTAATAGGTAATACCTGACTGGACAATTAACAGGTGCTGTCACACCGAAAATCCAAGGCTGGCTCTGTGGGTGCACCTTGGGGACGTGGACATCCCCCACCAGCACTGTGGTGAAGACCCTCACATTCCAAAATCCATCCACGTTCCCTCATCCAGACATGGACTCACCAAGATTACTTTTTTCTTTTAAAGCACTCGCTGATGATTTTGCTGTTTCCATGAATAAATGTCATCACAGAAAGTGGTGCAGCTGAGGCCTTGTGTTTATTTCACACATCCTAATTTTTCACAGCCTAGAAGAGGCAAATCCAATGCTCACCAAGAGATAGAAAATTGTGGCCTGGTTTTCCACATCAGAATAAATTCCTGCCTGTGCTGTCACCTCAGCTTAACCAGGGACCAGCAGATACCTTCCCAAAAAATTGCAATGGGCAGGATATATTAAATGTTCTTTCCCTTCTGGACTTTTTCAACTCCTGGCAATCAGCAGGTATGAGGTTTCCTGCTCTGGAGTCTGTATCTGGACTTTAATAGTCATTGATGGATGTTGTTTCTTCATTTTCAATTAATTTTTACTTCTGGTCTCCATAAAATCCCGTGGCAATGAGTTCTACAAGTTAATAGTGTGCTCCGTGAAAAGTGCTCAGACTTGGTTTAAATCTCAATATTAAATGTGACTTTAATTCTATGCTGCTTTTTTTTTCTCCTCAGTGGAAGGTTATTTTAAAATAATTTTTCCATGGGATTGCCAACACCATGGAAATCAGGTAGTGTCAATCACACACAGTCCCTGGGATTGGCTTCTCTGCCTTAACATGCCAATTAAAATTTAAAAATATTTTTATTATCATGCAATTCCTATTTTTACATTATTTCCTCTATGAAACTCTGTTATATTTCAACTTCTATTACACTTCAATTATTTTCCTGCAATCACAGCAATCTTTTGCAATTTTTCATTTATCAGCAGATAAAATACTAGAGAATAACCCCTTTTCAACCTTCAGCCTTCCTTACTAGTTATGAGCCCGCAATTAAGCTCTGATTGTTCAGAGTAATTGTATTTCCAATCAAGGCAGAATTAGGCTAATTGAAATGTTATTATTACCCACAGAGCAATGTTGGTTTAATACGTTTGGTCAACACAAACCCAGCCTCTCCCTCGGAATTTGCTTTTTATTAAGTTCAAGTCCAATGGAGTTCAAAAGCTCCTCCTGCAAAGCCTCGCTGTCCCCTAATAGTGCATGACTAATGTCTTACACTTGGCTTTCCTATAAATTGCTCTCTTTACTGAGCAATTTCGGTGTCAATACTCAGACATCCTTATCAGCACTTGATGTTCGTGTAAACCAACTCTGCTTAATGACTACAAGGATGGGGAGGGGGGGAAAAAAGTAACATTGCCCAGACCTCAAGGCTCCTGCTCCATCTGAACTTTGAAGTCCAGCTGTTAATAGCAGCGTTGACTACTTACATAAAAATGTGCAGTAAACTGCACTGACATTGTCTGATTTCCAGGGCTTGCTCTAAACCATCACAAAGGGCTGGAGCTCCCTCCCTTTTCTCATCTCTGTCACTCAGGGTGATTAACGCTGCTCCGCGATACCCAGGCCGTTGTCCCAGCCCGAAAACAAGTAAACATTTTTACAGTTGGGAGCAAGAAAAATCTCAAACAAGTTCCCTTTTTTGCCTGAAAAAGGGATCCCCAGCTGCTGTTTATTATCTCTCTGTTTACATCACACATGTGCATGTGGAGGACAAAGTGGTTCAATAAATTACTCCTCGACCATCGCCTTGGCCAGTCCAGGCTGCCAGGAACAAAAGCATTTAATGGTTTGTTGAATGTCTCTGAATGCTCCTGTGGTCATTTTTAACTCTCACCAAGTAGTTGATCTGATTGCATCTGCTTTAAACTTTGTTTAGGGCTCAGAATGTTTTTATTTCTTGTTGCGTGCAGTAAAATAAATTATAGAAGTGCTCTCCTATTGAAGTAGTTAACAGGGGTGGATATCACACTGGGCTATCTGACATGGGGATGTGGATTCTCACCCTGGAATTCTCTGCAGCTTCCATGAGATTTGGTAAAGTTCCTAACTCCTCACTTTTGCACTCAGCAATTTACCCAATATCTCCATTCCTGGCTTTCTGCTATTGGAGAAAACCTTCTTTCCAAAGGAGGAAACATTTTTAAAATTAGCAATAACAACAATAAGGGATGCTCTCCGAATGGTTGTGCACACACACTCACACTTGCTTGGCCATCTCTCCAGCTCTGAAAAGGGTTGGAAATTCCCCACATTTTTTTATGCTTTAAGCCCCTGTTCAGAAGTCATCTTGGCTGTTCTTCTGCACACAGCCTGCAGCTGGGCACTGGGATTTCTCCAGTGGCTGCCCCTCCCAAGCTCTTTCTACACCATCCCTGCTGCCCTTGCTCCCCATTCAATGCTGAACATCCATCTCCAACACAAATCTGTACAACAATGATCTCTATAAAGGAATAAAACCTCAACATCTGTAATCCCCAACCTCTGTCTTCCCAGTTCTTGCACTTTCCAGTGGAGCTATTCCCAAATAAATCCAGTGCCTGCCTACAGGTGGGACACCACACACATTTTTCTCATTGCTATCCCTTGCACAGAATCATCAGTGAGAAGATCTGGGTTTAACAGAGACAATTCTGAGCATTTTTCTTTTTGTTTTCCTGGATGATTCCGGAGTTCCCTTTGCAGCAGAGTCACCTCAGAGCTGTGTGAATAAAGATTTATACTGGAACTTCTCAAATCAAATCAGCTTCACCTCCACAGGAGCTGCTCCACAGCTTGGGCTGTCCCAGAGCCAAGGTGCTCTGGGATCAGTTACCACAAATCCATATCCAAGCCCTACATCTTTTATCATACACCAAAATCCACCCAGAGAGCTCATGTGGTACTAACATCAACAATCCCCTTCCCTCCCACTTGCTGTCATCCCAATAAAAGGCTGGAAAGTTCTCTTGATGGTCTCTCAGAAACAGAGACTGCCAAGTCTGGGATATATTAGTAAATACACTTCAAAACACCTCCAGAAAATTCCTTTTAGGAACTTAAAACTTGGAATATCATTGCAGAGAGCAGCTCAGGTGAGTTTAAATCTGTGTTATTTGCAAGTGCTCTGGTTTACTGCTGCTGGGAGTGTTTCAGGAACAAAACATCCCTAGAAGACTTTGTGGAATAAAGATGAAGAAGCCACAATTCGGAGCCTGCTGCCTTAACAGCACCATCTCAGTGCAACGCTGACTCAAAAAGATGCCCAGCCTGTCATGTTCTGATACAGGCAGAGAATGAATAGTCAAAGAGCAGAAAACCCCAACAACCTGCAGGTTTATTTAAGTTTTCAAAAGAGGGCAGCAGTTCATGTTTGTGCCACTCTGAAATCCCTGGTTACCTTTCTCTGGATGTGTTTGGACCTTGTGTAAATGTCACACCACAGGGAAGCAGCAGCCACACAAGCAATGAGGAGCAGGAATTTCCCACTGACAGCTTGTTCTGGTACAATTTTCCAGCCAGGTTTCTTACCTTAAGAAATGTGGGTATTTATAAGCCTCAGGAACCAGATGAACACTGGGAGGATCCTCTGACTGAAACCCAAAATTTTTGAGGCTCTCTGGTGACCACGTTACACTGAAGCTGCACCAAGCCTGGAGTTACACAGTAGTTGTAGTCAGTCAAATAAAGACACTGACTTGCTTGATTCATTTTTGGCTAGGAGCAATCCCTTGTACATTCCTACCTTTCACCCCTTCTTCATTAAGTGGAAAATCCAAAGTTTCCTTTAATCAGCTTTGAGCTTGGGCTGATGTGATGTTTACTGACTGAGACAGTGGTTTTCAAAGACGTGGGGAACATCTGGCCCCGTGGCTTGGCAGGGAGCCCAGCACATTGCCAATCCCAAGGCCCAAGTTCAGAGGCAGCTTTGGGGCTTTCATCCCATAACAAGCAAGCCCTGAGGGCAGGGGAGGTGCTGCTGCTCCTCCCTGCTCCATCCTGCTGCTTTGCTACCTGTGCTCTCCACAGGATCCTCATCCCAGCTCAGCCGCTCTGACCGTGCCTCTGTCATACCTTGGCTGTGTCCCACCAGATTCTGCCACTCCCAGGGAGCAGCTGGGACAAAGGAGGGCTGGGACAGGACCCAGCACGTCCCTGGGTTGTGCCCAGCAGGTCCCACCCTGCCAGGCTCTCCGTGCCTCCATCCGCCACCCCTGTCCTGGCAGACAGCATTCCCTGAGGCTCCCGGGGAGGCTGTGCCTCACGCAGGGTTGAACCCGGGACTCCAAACTCCCAGTGGAGCAGCCTGAGCAGGAGCCCAGGCTGACATTTTGTCAGCAAAGCCCTCCTGGAAAGCACAGCTGCTGCAGATGTTCTGCAGACGGAAAACATTTGCGTCCACTGCCGTTTATAGCCCCATGCATGGTTTGAAAGCTGAGTCTGTGATGCTTTGCTGGTGGGAATCACTTCTACTCCATCAAGCACATCCATCCACTCCAGAAAATGGGGAAATAAGACTCCAGATGCAAACTAAGGATGGGTCTCACTGTGAGGAACCTTGTGTATCATGACCTGGGTCTTTCTGGTTTTGATTGCATCCTCTTTGCTGGGTTGTTGGCTGGAAAACAAACTTTTAAGGAGTCAAAAATTGAGCAGAATATCTTTTTATTCTCTCTATATGTCATTACAACATACTTTATTTAGGGAATAAACAGTGCCTTCTACACACAAGTGAAAATCTCTCAAGGTTGAAGAGGCTTGTGTGGCTTTCACTGCATGGAAAATGGATGTTGAAAGGGCCACGGTCAAATGAAATATTTGTTAGAAAACAAAACATCACACAGCCCTTTAGGGATGAGCACCACTTGTCTTGAAATGGTTTGTGAGGTGAGGGAGACAAGGGAAAAAAATAATGTTTCCAAAAACCAGTGACCAATCACCAAGAGAACAGAGAGTGTCTGTCCTGACCTCCCGCGAGCTCTGAACTCTGCCGGCACTGTCCAGCCCCATTCCCTGAGAAACACAAGGCTGAGGGAGAAAGTCATCTTTGTTTCATGAAATATTTACATTGGAGAAGGGAAAGCCTTTTGTATATTGTCACTGACCTTTGGAGGGAGGGGGGGTGACTGTAATCAGGTTTCAGGATCACGATTTTCACAGCTGCACATAATAATTTGATTCAGGTATTTGATTCACGCGTTGAGGCTGAAATCTCCTCTAGAACCAGCAACTGCTCAGCTTTCCCACAGGCTCTGCACAGATACCCTCGACCTGGGCACGGGCCATGTGTGGAAACTTATTGTGCTAAACACTGGAAGAAAAGGAAAAGAAATAAAGAAGTTCCATAAAAATGCCTGGGCCCGGTGATCTTTTGTGTCTGATGATTTTTTTTTTCCCTTCCAAACAGTCACAACTGAAAAGGAAGAGCTAATAGGAGTTTGGCTCCATCTCCTCTTCCTGAGACAGAGTGGGGTCTACAGAATTTCCTGCTCCTGGGCAGCTATCTTAGAAAGGCTTAAAAACACAGCCGAGTCCAAGAAAAATCAAAGGGCCATCGCTGAAAAGGGATACAGAATTTCCAGATCCTAGGGTGGGAGCTGCATTGATGTGGCAAACGCGGTGGTGGTGGAAAAAGGAAGCAGGTTCAGTGTAAGATTTCACGTGGATGGCCTTTGGTGCCTCAGCAGCCTGACGGGGACAGGGGGTGGAGAGGGGCCTGCATGGGGAACAGGAAGGATTCAGACTCCTCATTTCCTCTGTAGCAAAACATGGGCACTTACTACTTTTAGCAGTGCCTTACATGGGCAAAGTGTGCAATTGCAGAAAACTCAAGCGTAAAGCATTTGTACCTCCAGTGTTGAAGCTGCAGAGTTGTTAATGTGCAGCCTGCTCTGGCTGTAGGATCTAACACAAATGCCACTCTGTCCTAGCTCAAAATAAGGCAAGGGCGTTCAGAGGAAATCTTTTATTTCCCAAAAGATTACAGCTGCCTGTCCTGGCTGGAAAACTCTTTATTAACCCTTTGTGTGTTTGTGTAGTCACCTATTTTCACACCTGCAGTAGGTGTGCTCAACTGTGTGGCTGCAACTGCTCGGGATGGATTTTGGAAAATAAAACCTCCAAACAGAAATTCACCCTTTGCTGTGAGCAAGTCTCATGCCCCACTAACACTGTGTTAGGGGGTCTGTTGACATCAGTCAGAAAAAAAGGGCAGAGAAGTGAATGAGGTAGACACAAGATCTGCAGTCACAGAGAAATCCCAAGGATTTCGATGTACTCAGGTGGAAATTGTCACAACGGGGCTGCGAATCCCCAGGAACCCTGACTCTTCCACACCACCCACCTCAAATCTTTCTCCTACAACACAAAAATGTAGGGTTTACTTCATTAAATATGAGTCTGAGGTAGCATTCCTGCACTTTGAAATCATCCTGTGGAAATGCTCCGAAGCCAGGAGTCCATGGGAGGCAGAGAGGTCAGCAGCTCAGCAGAGATGTGCAGCAAAGCCCGTGACCCCTGAGCACCGAGTTTGCCATTTCTATCATTGCCTTCCCACGTTTTAAGCATCAGGGATAATCTGGAATGCGCTCCTCCTGTCCTCAGAGACAGATGGCAGCGAGCAAGCAGGTTGGAAGAAAGGAATAATAAATATCCCAAGGTGAGTAAATGTCTTGGCTTTAGGCAGCTGCGCCTGTGGTTTTTCTCAGGGTGCACAAATGTCCCTGCCTTCACTGGGCTTGTTCCTGGACCCACTAAACTTTTTTATGATGTGTTTCCTGCACTGTCTGGCCAAGGGTCAGGGATGTTAAGTCCTGGGGGAAATCTGGAGTGGAGAGCACTGCATGATCAGGGGGTGATAAGGCAGATTGCAGGGCTGGGGTGGGGCTGGGAAGGCAGAGTTCAGTTTGCAGGGCAGAAAGGGCCTTGGAAAGCTCCTTTGTTAGCAAAAAGGGGTGTTTATCCCAATTTTTGGGTGACTCAGAAGACAGTTTACCTCCACTGCCACGCTGTACCTCTGTGCATGGTGGCTGGGCAGCAGCTGAAGATAAAACACAACCAGTTTGAGGTGTCCTCTTGCTCTGGGAGCATCACAAACTGGGATTCACCACCGGGGAAGGGGGAGGTTTAATCCCTTGTGGAGTGTCTGGGGGCTGAGTGCAGGTCCCTGGTTTGGGGGCAGCTCTGTGCTGTGGCACACCCTGAATGATGACTTCTGCAGAGCTGCAGAGCCATCCCTCAGCTGGAAAGAGATGGGACAGGGCAGGCAGCTTCCTGCTCCCATCCAGCCCCTGTCAGGGGGCACAGAGCTCGTGCACAATTCAGATTTCCACTGTCTGAAGAGCATTATGTACAGGGAGAATTCTGGGAAACTCATCTGCCCTTCATTTCTTTCTGGAGCAAAATTTGCACCCCAAACTGGACAACCACCTCAGGTGGAAGAAGGGTAACTCCACAAAGCAGTGCTATGCAAGAGTTCGGGAAAAATGGAGGAAAAAATCCTCAGAGCCAAAGAACACTCCACGGAGTTGACATAGGAGGCTGAAATAAGATAGGCAGTTTGTAATTACTTACATTGGGACATGGCCAGGACAGGGAGGTTAACATCACAGCTTCACAAGGACTGCAGAAGCAGCTGAGGATCCCTCCAAGCTGAGGAGACACGCAGGGAGCTTCCCTGAAACCTCCTGGCTTGGGCCATCACATCCAAACCCTGCGAGCCCAGGCTGGGAGGAGCAGGATCTGCTCCGTGTTCTGTGACATGCCAGAACCAAATAAACAAACTGAGGGGCTCTTGCTGCTCAGTCCGGGGCTCCTGGGCTCCTGCCACGGAGTTGTCACTGCTCCTGACAGCGAGCATCTGCCTGGGATAGTTCACCTTCAAACACAAGAGCATGGCAGGGACACAAGAGTGCAGAGGCAAAAGCAGCTGCAGCCCCCGAGCACAGCAAAGGGAAGGGAGAGCTCTAAAAACTCCACCCAGCCAGGAGATAATCACGTTTTTTATTTATTTTTAGAATAAATTTATTTTCAGAAGCATCCCTGAGCTCGTCCCTCCTGCGAGACAGACTGGAAGCACAAGGCACTGGGTATCTCCCTGCCAACACTGTATTTTATGACAGCTCTTAATCTGACCCTAACCAGACTCAGAGGCAATAATTCTGGAATGTTTCCCTCCAGAAAGACTGTACCTCAGGTTTTTCTTGGAACTCGGTTCCATTAAGAGCAATCCTGTTCTTTAGAGGCAAAACCTGGATTTTTATTTCCTGCTGAGACTTCAGGTGTTTGAGCCACGGGCTGGGATGCCAGTGGTTCACCTTCTTGCTATGATTTAAGTGGCTGCAGCCTCTCAGGAGGAGCACACAAAATGCTGAAAAATGCAAAAGGTGGCAAAAGGACCAAGGAAATTCCTTCTGTCCATGAAACCCCGTGAAGGGAGAGGCAGAGAAAAGGAGGTTTTGGCAAAAGAAATTTTGCACGTGTTCAGAGATGCAGAGATGAGCTCTGGACCAGTCAAAATAGGAAATACCACCCTTTAGAGCTGGACGTTGAGAGGTCTGAGGAGCTCTGTGAAACTGTGCCACCGAGTGCTCAGCGGGATGGAAAAATCATTCCTAAAGCAAATCTCTGGAGATTTCTGGGAAAATTGGCTCACCCACTGATTTTTGCTCGATTCTTGAGGTGACTGCTCTTAACCCTGGCAAGGACTTTCATCTGCTCACTTAATCTGGCTGCAGAAAGTGCCATATTGCAAAGGGCTGAGATGCTGTTTAGGTCGTTTAGCTTCACTTTTTCTTCCCCCTGTTGCAAGCTGAGCCAACCCTTTTTGCTCTTCAAAGGCCCTGTGGAAAAGTCTTATTTCTTCCCCCTAAGTGACAGATTTTGAAGCAATCTCAGACATATCTTGTCCAACACAATTACCCTCCACAAATCTGACCCTGACAGAGCTGAGGCAAAGTGTGGTTTTTAACCTCAAGCACTAAAACATGTCAGGAAAGTTGTACTTGTGGCAGAAAAAAAAACCTTGAGGTGGCTAAAATTTATGGAGAAGAGACATTAAAAGTTTTAAATTCCAGATGTGTGAAGCTCCAGCCATTTGGTGAAGGATCTTGGAATTTTGGGCTGTTTCTCAAGGAGGGATTCCAGCCTCAGAAATCTGTTCAGAATGTGACCCAGCTATTTAATGGTTTGTAATTTATGCAAATAATTTATTCTTATCCTAGGATATGGGACATTTGCTTCTCCTTAAAATCATGGAAGGAGGCAGATCAAGGAGCATCCATGTATTTCTACCAAAAAATACCCTATAAAATATCACTCAGTTTTTTAATTTATTGAGGAAACATGGAGATTATGTGTTTCAGAAAAAGATTTTTACATTTGAGTCTCTTCAACCTCTGGGATTGTTTTAGGCTAAATATGAGGGATATGAAATTCACTGGTACAATACTGGTTTCTGCCTCAATTCCTGCTTCAAATATTTAGCTTGATTCGAGCTCCCATGAATGTTTGTGGGATGAGAGTCCATAACAGCAGAAATATGTGTAGCAAAGTAAAAATACTGTGGGAAAAGGAAATTAGGGAATCTAATAAGACAGGAATGGTCTGTATCTAGGTGGGGTATATTAATAAGCTAAAAAGGGTAACGGAGATTTAGGCAGACAAAAGAAAAAAGTAATTTAAGGAATGATTTTTTTTTTTTTACCCTTTAATCTTGGGAGCAGAAACATCTCTATGCTGGGACTTGGGCCATTTTCCAGACCAGTCATGGGAGTAACTTTGGGACAGCAAAAGCTGCCAGACTTTGTCTTCTTGACTGTCTCTGGCTGTGTTTGTTGCAGAAAATATTTTGCTTTTAGGTGATGCTTTTCCACAGCTGGTTGATCAGGACAGCCTGAGCCAGCCCAGCCAGATCCAGCTTCATTTGCCACCTGGAAATGAGGAAGGTGGGATTTTTCAGAGGAAGCAGGGATGGCAAAAATGCTTTGGGGTGAAAATACCCCAAATTTTTGAGCCAAACCAAAAAAGTGAGTCCCTGCTCTCTGCCATTCTCAGCCTGGGAATGGGAATGACAAATGAGAGGCATGAAAAGGAGCGGGGATGTGACGGCAAGGGAGGGGAAAGGGGTGCAATGGATGGCTCAATAACAGCTTGTACTGATGGACAAATTGCACCTCTGGACTGTTTGGCTCCTTGTGTCGGCAGAAGGATGCTGGGATCCTTGTCAAGGGAAGCTGAAGGATGGCTCCCAGTTGGACCATGCAAATATTCAGCTGGCCCCAGCCTCCAGCACTGGGCCATGGACCTGGCAGAGCCCTGAACCCTCGGCTCTCTGGGGCCCTATCAGTGGGAAACCAAAAGGATGTGAGGGAAAGGGTCAGGCAGACTTCAAAGGAGACGTGGATTTGGTTTGAAATTTAACCCCTTTGGAGTTTAAATTTCTTCCAGGTCTCCACATGGCCGAGTGGCCCTGGTTGATTCCAAGCAGCTCGTGGGGCTGCCCAGCAGGAGCTGTGAACACCCAAATATCAAATGTGGGTGTTCCTGGATTTCTCTCCTGGTGGTCTTCAATGAGAAATCCCAAAATTTTCCTTCCATGACCCAAAAGCTGCTCCCAAGGAACGTTGCTCTGGGGCTGTGGGAACCTGACCATCACACTGTGGGGTTTCTGTGCAGGCAGCTCTTTCTTCAGCAGCTCATTTATATCCAGCACAAGATAAGCTGTCATTATTAAACATCCCATGACTTTAATAAATAAGTTTTCCTAAAGGAACCTGTGGTATTTCATCAACAAAAAGTGTCTTTCCTCAAGGCTGGACGTGAAATAGAGCATTGCCCATGACCTGCTGTGATTCCTCCTGGTGGCTCTTGCTGGATCTTCTGATCCTTTTGTGCAGCAGCTGAAGCTGCTCTGGCTCCACTTTCTCCATCTCCAACATATCCCAGGACATTTTGTCCTCTTTGGCTTCCCAGCCTCCTCGGAAAAAAATGTCACAGCCTTCCCACCAGGGCTGGGAGAAACAAATTAGTGGGGAAAAAGGAAATGCTGAAGGCATTGGGTGCCCCTGGGGCTGCTGGTGCTCCCCTCCACCGCAGGCCCTCATGGAACCCAAACACCAAAAACCACCCAAAATTCAGAGAAAGGGCTTGTGCAACCACCCCAAATGACTCTTGGAGAGAAAACATGCCCTGCAAACTGAGGGGAAATGAAAGCATGTCCTCCTCACCCAGGGCTTTTGCTGGGTTTTGAGGCACATTCCTCAGCTTTCAGCAGTGGGAACAGAAGATGCCATCTTCCAGGGGCAGTGTTTCCCACTGGAGATGCAGACCACAGAAAAAGAGGGAAAAAAAAAAGGAATTGTTCTTGACCTTTCTCCCAAAGAGCAGTTTCCTCCAGAACTAGGTCTTGTTAAAAAGAGCTAGTTTTATTTTATTTTATTTTATTTTATCTTATTTTATCTTATTTTATCTTATTTTATCTTATCTTATTTTATCTTATTTTATTTTATTTTATTTTATTTTATTTTATTTTATTTTATTTTATTTTGTCTTATTTTCCAAAATTAAATTTTTCAGAAATATATTTTCCATTCTTTTTTTTATCTTAGACATCCTAGTGTCTTTGTTTATTCCCTGCATTTTGTACCAAGTGCTGTACCAAGAACAGTAAAACTTCATGCCCTAAACAAGTTTTTGTTATGCAGCTACTCCTCTTGGTCAATTGTACTTCTATTTCCTAAGATTTCTAATGGAGGTGTAAAATTGTCATTGTCTTTGATGTTTTAGTTACAAAAAAATAGAGTTGTCTTCTATTATCCTAAAAATAAAATCAGTCTCATGATCCTTTCTGCCTACACCATTAATGAAATAATTTTATTTTTTTTAATAATTTTGGCTGGAAGGGACAATGCAGTTCCAACTCCCTGCCATGGGCAGGGATAATATTTTGCCTCTAATTGTATTTGTAATTAGGCAATCCTAATTATGAATACAGGAACCTACAATGTATTTGTGATTAGGGATTTCTAATTATGAATGCAGTGACCTACAGCCCTTATGAAAAATCTGAGGAATTCCCAAACGATAGAAATTTGAAAGCCACCCCAAAGAACTGGAGAATTGAGATTTAGGGATGTAATTAATGCCACCAAGACAGACACATGGGGGACAGGAAGGGGCAGGGCTGGACCAGGATGGTGCTTTATGAGGTGAATTCCATGTAAAAAGCTGTAATCCTTCAATTAAGGAAAAACAAAGCACATTAGGTTCAATACATGTCAGGAGGCTGAAAAGGGAAACATTTGAAAATCATGAAGTGGGAAAATTCGTGGTTGCCCAGCCCATTACTGAGGTGTTAATTAAAATCCTTGGGCTGGGAGGGAGTTCTCCCAATCTGGGGTGAACAAACTCTGCATCTATGGGGACTTGGGAGTGGGAAGCCAACAAAAACTTCAATCTCTGATTAAAAAGGAAAATAAAAACAAAGAAGGAAAATCAGTGGATTTTCCTAAAAGTGTTTACACACACACACACAGGCAATTGCTTCTTTATAATTGCTAATGAAAACAGGATCCACACGCAGAGCTGGGCTTTTTAGTCATAAATCCATGTACAGTAGCCCTGTAATCCACAATTTCATGCTCAGGGTAAAGGTGGACCAGCTCTGCCATGAGTCACACACTGTTTAAAATCCTGGGAGAGGCTGCACAGGGTACGAGCAGCAAACCAAAAATTACATTTAATTCTGATTTTGTTCTTGTGTCTCAAGCCATCAGATTCCTCACGCTTTATAAGCCAGCCACATAATTTTGTGGCTGTAGAACACACGATCACCCTGACACTGACTGAGCTATTCAGACAGGATTTTGCCCTTCCCTCATCCTTGTAAATGTGATACCAAACTGGTTTGGTTCACAAGTGGAAGGAGATTGTCTCTAAAAAAAACGGCATTTTGGCAAAGCTACTTTTGAGGCTGTCATCTGATCCGAAGCCTCGGAAAATCGGAACTTTTGACCTTCTTTCAGTGGAGAACCTCATCTGTAAAGATCAGAAGTTCAACGTGGGGCTCCACGTTTGAGTATTTGCCCAATGCTCGGCTCAGTGAAACGCCCAACGTCTTCCGCTGAGCTCAGCCTGAACTGTCAGAGCCATCCAGGACTGAAATCCCTCCCAGCCTCACCCACTGGGGGTGAGCTCCCTTTGATCACCAGGGGGAAATAATCCCGGTGTGTCAGTGCTACAATTAACCCACTGTGTCCAATTCCCAGATGACACAAATCTCCCTGGGCGCTGCTTCAGCAGCTTCACCTCCAGCTCTGTCAGCTGTCGACTTAAAGCCTTGGTGCAATTGTGCAGTCAAGGAAAAAACACAGAGAAGTGATCTCCTCCCAAAGCTTTTGCTGTTTTTGCTTCCCAGATAAGTGAACGGACCCATATTTTTATTGACCACTCCTTTATCGCTGAGGAGCATTGGCCAAAGGCAGCCCAGGACCCAGCAGGGTTTGTTTGATGTCCAGCAGATGATGGATATTTCCTCCCAGGGTGGGTTATTTATTTGTCTGCAGCTGTTGGCACGCAGGAGTTTCTGACTCTTACAGGTAATTTTGGAAAATGTGGCCCGCAAGGATATGAAGGAAAGGAACATAACAGGACTTGGTGAACACACACAGCCCAGAGCAAAAGGGGCACCTCCAGCTTTTAAAATGCTCGTTGTGCTTTTGGTGGAGGAGCTTGAATGAAATCATTTATATGAACTGCAATATCTGGCTGACTCCACTGATCTCGATAATCAAACGTAAGAGATTTGGAGGGGAGAAGGGAAGGGGGGTGGGGGAAAGTGTGTATAATTAAAACCTTGTTCTAATCCTGCTTTGATGCTTTTGCCAGGACAGGTTGAACTAGTCAAAAGCCCCAAACATTTTAGGTAGGTTTTTGGTTTTGTTTTTTGATTTGATTTTTTTTTTTTCATTCTGTCAGTGGCTGCAAAGCAGCAAAGTGGTTATTACCCTTATAAGGTACCAAGGTAAATATTTCAGATCCCCTGTGACTTTCAGTCTCTCCCAGCTCAGTTTATTTGTTCTTGTCAGTGGACAGTGAAGTTTTGTTTGTGGAAACCAGTTGGGGCAAAGAGTGACAGCGCCGAGGCGCTGTGATTTATTTTCTGCCAGCCACCACTTCCCCCGAGCTTCTTTGGGATGGGATGGGGGGGGACATTGCCAGGACCTCGGGGACACAGCTGTGGGGTGACCCTGCACAAACCCCGACAGCACCACGGCTTTTCCTGCTCTCTTTTCCACCGCTGTCTCAGGGCCCTGCTGCTGAGGAGTGACCTTCACAGGGCCCTGGAGGTGCCAGCTGTGTCTGCGGGCACTGTCCCTTGTCCTGGTGGCCCCTGCCTCGGGGGTGGTGAGGGTGTTGGCCTCAAGGGACAGCTGTGGCCACCACGGGCATCGAGGTCAGTGAGAACTCGGAGTGTGAAGCGGCTCCGGCGGATCCTGTGTCACCAACACAACAACAAGGGTGTGTAAAACTGCACAGAACCATGGAGCCATTTAGGCTGGAAAAGACCAACAGACTTCAAACCCGACCACTCCCCCAGCACTGCCAAGCCCACCACAAGTCCACGTCCCCAAGTGTCACATCCATAGGGCATTTAAACCCTCCAGGGATGGCGACTTCACCTCTTCCTGGGCAGCCTGTTCCAGTGCTTGATAACCCTTTCCATAAAGAATTTTTTTCCCCTAATATCCAATCTAAACCTCTTCTGGCACAACTTGAGGCCGTTTCCTCTCATCCTATCAAAAATGGCATCCTCTTGCCCTTGAAAACATGATTTCATTATCCAAAACTCCATTGCCAGCTGGAATCTCTTCATCTTGAAGGGACTGAGAGCAGTTGAGGCAGTGAAGGCTCAGGTTGGGGTATTATTTTGGAGAGGATGTACTGAAAGTCTGGAATGGGTGTTGAAAGTGGAGCAGACCCCTTTGCAGAAATCAGCTTTCCTTTGCAAAAGCTTTTGTTTAAAATACAGGAGGTGTCTGATGGAACAGACTTAAGGAAATTGGTCTGTTTAGCTTATTAGAAAGATCAAACAGAGGCTTGATTGCAACACATTAAGTATTTTCACCGAGGAGAAAATAACATCTATTAAAGGTCTCTTTAATCTAGCCAAGAGGGGACAGCTGAGCTGCAATGGCTGGGAGAAAAAGCCAAATAAATCGAAGCTGGAAATGAAGCATTTCACATAATTCTGTTCCCTTTGTGGGGAAGAACAAGGTTGGATAACAGTGACAACAAACAACAGCCACAGCCAAGGGTGTGTGATGGAAGTGATCCCAGGGAGAGCATTTCTGGGTGATGTGGTTTGTCAGGGCCAGGGAGTGTGGGGAAAATCACATCTTGGCCCTTCTTTCTTCACAAATTCCTTCTCCTTCTTTCATGTTTTCTGATTTCCAGGAAACACGCTGGTCACTCCATGTCCTCTTGCTTTGCCTGTTCTTCCTTCATTTATTTTTTTCGGTGCTCCCTTGGCATAAACAACAAAACCCACACCATAATACAGAAAGGAGCTTAAGGTTCAACATTTTTTAGATTGAAAAACACAAATGAATTATACTTAACAGCACATTCTGAAGGCTGAAATCTATAATTTAGCCTGACATTTTAAGTGTACATCACTTGAATTGCTGCCAGCTTTCTAGAATGATTAGGTGACTTGAAAAAGGCAAATATTTTTTCATATGATTCCGCTGAATTGGAGACGCTGCTGCTGAAAAGACTTCAATAATCCTGGCTGTATTTATTTCCTAAAGCCTCACTCATCATTGTCAAAATGTTATCATCTATCCTCAGCTTTCTCTCCAGCCCAGAATCTAATTCCAATTCTTTTTAAAAAAGGAAAAAAAAAAAAAATCCCTTTCTGGAAATGAATCTTCTGCAGAACTCTCTATTTTTCATGTAAGACTTAATCAATTACTAAATGGAATGTATTTATTAAATGGAATGTGTTTGCCACGTAACTGTTGCGCTTCAGTAAAACTCCTCTTGTGTGTTGGGGGAAGCTGTGGCTCGGGAATTCAGGGTGTTTTCTGGGAGGCTGGAAGCACGTGGCTCATGGGAATCTGCAGGAGCATTGGGATTTGGGGGCACAGGGTACAAATCCACCACTGAGGATTGCATGGGAAGAGAATCAGAGAGGGAGCAGCCCACTCCTGATTCCTTCTCCAAACTGCAACTAGAAATAAAGGATTTGTTTGCAAAAACATCCCCTTCATCTGGAAATCTCCAGGAACATGGATCCACCTCTCCTGGCCCCATGGCACCAGGGGAGCTTGGTGCCCATAAAAGCTGCTGTGGGTTTGTGCTCTGCTGTACCCTTCCAGGACCTTGGCCTCTGTCCCTTGTCACAGCTAGGATCCAGGCTGTGCTCCCCTGGAAAAACACCCAGAAAGAGCATTTTGTGCCCTGGGAGAAGGCAGTGGGAGAGGAGCCAGCAAAGGAATCTCATCTTCAAGGCTGTCACTTCAGGGAAGTGCTCTAGGCAGAGCCCAAACCCTCTTATCCTGGGAATAGTGTTTATTCCGTGATTTATCCAGCAAAACTGTAGGGAGATAAACCCACACCTTTCCATGAGGCTCCTTGGAAGTCAAAGCTTTGTCCTCAACCTGATGGGATGGAATTTTTTCCCCTAAAATTAACCAAAGGAGAAGGAAAAGGAAAAATTGAAGGCATCAGAATATATTCGGATCTTTAGGGTGAGTGAGGGTTTGTAGCTGTTGTTTGATTATCACCTAAAAGGAGACTGTTGGTGCTGTAGTGCCTCGGATTGTTAAAGTCTGACAGAATTAAGATGCCTTTGAGACAGCCTGGGAAGTCCCAGGGTTGCTGATATCTGTGTGGCATAAAGGTCAGGTTTCCATGTCTCACGAGATGAACTCCCAGTGACTTTCTGGATCGTGTCCTCCTCCAGCTGAACTTCCCCTGCCTGAGATGGGAAAAGGTGGAGAAGGAGTCAGAGGCCTCAGGGGGGTTTGAGGAGTCCATGCCTGTTTTTATAAAGAGTTTTCCAACTTATTTTTAACTACCTTCAGACAATAAAGTTCCCACTTCAGCAGTGTGGTTTAATGGAGAGATTTGCTGGATTTTCATTCTCATGTTGTAAAGTGGTAATGAAGCCAAGTTCAGAAGTCAGTGTCAAAGGGAAGGTCTGTTTAGGAGAATTAAAGGGTTTAAAATCATCCATCCCACCTGGATTGATTTGCTGGCAGGAGACCAGGTTAGTCCTTCAAGGACCACAGCTTCATACGAGTAGGGCTCATTTTAATTAGGATGTGTCAATGACAAAATTAATTTGCTGAAATTAAAATTTCTAAACGAAACCACGAGAGTTTAACTCTTCAGCATTGTTGCCCCAAATGCCCATCACCTGCCTTTGAAGGGCAACTCACTCCTGATGGTGCTGGGTTTGTGCCTGGCCCCAGTGAGGATCCTGATCCTCCTCCACTGACACCAGAGACGCAGCCAAGGCTGCTCCTGGAAAAAGGTGAGAATTGAGGAATTCACGTGCTCATTTTTAATCTTCTGAGGTATTTACCGCCTCCAGTGCAGCTTTTGAAGTGCTTCACATTAAATACATGTGTAAGGTTTTTTGGGGAGAGAAGATCAGTGGCAAAGAGCAACTTTCCAAATCTGCTCCCAGGTTCCCTCCTTGAGGAATCCATCTAGTTGCTGTTTGCTTTCTGCACTTTCTTTCCCAACAGTTTGCACTAGAAATGACCCATTTTATGGGCTGCCATTTTCGACTTTGAGCCCTTTAATCCCACACATAATGCTGGATAAGGAATTTTAGCTTTCAGAAACCTCTGCAACAGCAGCACTGAGAGTGTAGCCTTTCAAAACCTCCCTTGCCTGCTCGGTGCTGAAGGAAATAAGTAAAACAAGCCTGAAATTGGGTTTGATAATTTTTTGACAAGTTTTAACTAAGCACAGTGACAGGGAGCTCTGCAAGAGAAATGTTAGAAGCCCAAGAACCGGGGTATAATAAGCTGTCAGAGAAAAGATCAAGTAGCATTCCCCAATTCATCTACCCAACATCAACGTTCCAGCTAACAGTAGACAGTGTTAGCCAGATTCTTGCCCTTTTTATCTATGAAAAGCTACATTTATCAAAATAAGCAAAAAATGTGAGGTATGGAATGCAGTTCATTGGAGGGCAGAGCTTTATTGGTCGATTGGTAAATTGAAACACATGGAAAAGTGCTACATGTAGGAACACACTGCTGACTGTATTACTCCTTTTTTATTGGGTAATCTCTAATAAGAACCAGCTGGTAATAAAGGATGGAGTTCATGGGAACCCACCCTTTGTTGAAAGCGAGCTTGGTGTCAATACCAGAAACACATGAGCACAAAGAAAACAGATGTAATTGGCTTCTGGAGGTCAGGTTATGTAAAGACCCCGATGAACAGAGGTGAGGCTTTGGCTGCAGAGAATGACAGGCTAAAATAGCCATTATTTCTGTCTGTGTGTCTGGGGAGGGGGTGGCAGGCAGGGGAACCTGGCTTGGGTAGGAATTGGGGCTTTATGGTCCCCAGAAAAGAGGGTGCTGCACCTGAAACTGGCACCCAATAAATCAGGGAACAGGCATTCTTTAGGGAAGGAAAGCTGCAGCTTTGTCTTCAGTCACAGGCAAAAACCTGCTCTGAGAATTAATAGAATTAATTAACTTCAGGTAGAAAAATGATAAAAACACTGAATGGTTTGGGTTGGAAAGGACATTAAAGCTCATCTCATTCCACCCTCTGCCATGGGCAGGGACATCTTCCACTACCCCAAGCTGCTCCCAGGCTCATCCCACCTCATCTTGAATACTTTAAAAAATTATATCAATGAAACCCACATCCACCCACAGCTATCTGTGATGTCCTGGATCCCTGGAAGGAACAGGCTGCAGGTTTCAGGTTGAACAGATGCTTTGATAGTTTCTGGCACAATAAATATCATCTATTTCTTCATTCAGAACATAAAATCATCTTTAATTATAAAGTACAGAGGAGATTTTCCATTTTCTTTCTCTAAGGGCAGCTGTACACATAAAAAACCCATAAAAATACATAAAGATACATTAAAAATAACATAGGTTAGAAAATTTAAAGAATCAAAATGAAAATATCCTGAGTATCCTCAACACAGATTTTAATGGGGCATTGAAACCAAGCTCTAACTCCCTTTCATGGAAAGGATCCGTTAGAAAGGACCTCAAGGGTAGGGATCTGCTCCTTCATTTGAATCCCTCCATTCTTTCCATCACAAGATGCAAATTATTTGTGTGAATACTGTGGGCAATAAATGAATTTTCAGATAAACCCTTTTTTTCCGGCATTATTCGCCCAAATATTCCTCGGCCTGAGGATTTCCTGGGAGGAACTCAGCAGTGACAGGTCAGAAACCAGGAGCTGTATGTGACATTTGAGCAGTCGTGTGGTGGCAGCTCTGCCCAATGGTTGGCTCCATGTAATCCTCAAATCAGGATTCCGTTGTGAATATTTGTGGTTTGGAGTTCCAACTTCATTTTCTTCAAACATTCTCAAGTCAAAGGCACTCTTTCCTGCCTGCAGAATTCCTTGCTGGAATATCACTTGCAAAAAAATTCCAGTAGAGACCCAAATGTACCCCAGGTGAAATCNGGCCAAAAAATGAAAAGTAATTTTTGAATGACTTGCTCCGGGCCTCACTGCTGCCATATTTTTGAAACACCTGGAATGAGAGACTCTATAAACTATTTGAAAGGTTTTGATTCCTGCAGCAAGGACATAAAAGGAGATTTTTTTTTTTTTTAACTATTTGCTGCTGTTATTTTAAAGTCAGCTTAATGCCTTAATGCCTTTCAAGAAGCAGCGGTTCCCAAAAAAATAAAAGAGCTGGGAAAGAATTATTAACACAAAATTCAATAACATCCCCCTGGTTTCTCTGAGGTATTGCCTGAGTGACTGCAGCATTTACAANAGCTCTGGTCAACAACTCTGGCCTCCATTTGCATCAAATGCTGCAATAATGTTCTTATTTTTGTCTAATTCTCATGTGCTCTGCAGCAATGTTTAAAAACCCCAGGTTCTCCAAAAACGTTTCATGGAGCAAAGAACCACAGGAGAAGGGAAAAGTCCACCTCAGCCTCCTGAGATCTTNGCTGCTGTTATTTTAAAGTCAGCTTAATGCCTTAATGCCTTTCAAGAAGCAGCGGTTCCCAAAAAAATAAAAGAGCTGGGAAAGAATTATTAACACAAAATTCAATAACATCCCCCTGGTTTCTCTGAGGTATTGCCTGAGTGACTGCAGCATTTACAAAAGGGATTCTAATCTGAAATGAATTTGCAGCTAATTCAACCTGTAGGCTAGTGACTCTGGGATTTCCTAGATAATACAATCCAGACAGTAATGTTGATGGATGTTAAAGGCTTGCCTGTGTAGCTGTTGTAAAGCTCTGTCATAAGAACAAATGAGGCATTATTGCTTTAACAAAAGTAATCCCAGTGCTCCAGTAAATTCTGCTCTCCTTCAATATCCCCATTATTAGTTACAGTGGCTTAGTGATGTGTCTTCCTTCAAAGACACAACCAACACTTCAGGGTTTTCAGTGCAAAAAGAAGCCTGAAAATATTTTTTTTGTAAGTAAAAATAAATTAATAGAGAGTAAATTCAATGTCACAGCTTTTCTTATCTGCATGGGCAAGTTGGGAGAAATGTGGCCAATGAGGAGCAACTGGTACCAAGGTCAGGGGGGTGACAAAAGCAGATGGTGATTTTTCATTACTCCCAATTTTGCTCCTGACTCAGCCCTGTGAGGCAGGTCAGGAGGGCTGGGAGGGAAAAACCAGCCTCAAACAGCTAAAGGAATATTTTGTGTTTGGAGGAGGCTGAGTAAAAATGGTTTAGTGGTTGCATATTTTCCTAAAGGCTTCTATTGAAGCCACAGATATTTGGCTAACCTGGAGTAGACTCTTTACTACTTTCACCCCAGAACTAATGTGTTTTATGGGTTTTGATTCCTGGACTAAGCCTCACTTCCAACATCCAGGTTTCCATCCTTCTCTTTGCTCTCCACTCAAATGCTCACCCTTGTCTTTTTCTCTCACTCTCAGGCATTACCAGATATTTCACCCCGTGCCCATAATCTATTTTTTTATCCAGTGCTTTAGTCATCTTCTCACATATTTTATCATTTACTCATCTTTTGCAGAGAGGAGTCCTTCAGAAAAAAAATTGGTGCCAAGCCAAAATAACTCTTGACTTTGGTGGCAGGGAAATATTGACCAACGGCAGGGAAAAAAAATAAGTTAAATTTGCACACATTTTACCTGTCAAACCCTGCTGTGGTGTTACTGTTAAAACTCTGCTTGTAAAGTTTGAGAACCTCTTCTGCTGATAACTTCAGCATTAAAAGTACCATTTTTCATGTCTGGTGGTCTTTCTGTTCCTAATGCTTTCCAGCTTTCCTTCTTTCCCTCCTAGCAAACAGCTGATGGACTGGAGCTTTCTGAGCAGCTACTCCTTAAACCTCAGGGGCTTTTTGTTCACTTCTGCTTTTCCTAACGTGGCCACTTTAGATACAGCCCTACTCAGAGTGCATTAAAAAGGGATAATCTAACCCCATTTTTCCAGGAGAGAATTCTCCTGCCATCAGCCACTTACCATTGGAATTGCCCGTGGAGCTCTGCAGCTTTAATCCAGGCCTGGGACAGGTTTGGGTTGTGATGTAACAACCACCCTGATGCTCTGCTGGTCCTCAGCAGATCCAGCTGGGGCCACAGCTGGACCTTGAGCAGTTCTGCACGTGTCAGGCTGCAGCAAGAACCAGGAGCCAGTGCTGGGACCAGTTCCCCTCCCTGTATCAGGGATGGCTTGGCTGAGCAAAGGGAACGTGGGCTGCACTGTGAGCAAGGCTGTGGCTCAGAAAATAATGATAATAATAATAATATTAATAATAATAATAATGAAGTTGGATTATCCAGGAAAAATCACACTTATTAGGAGTTTGCCTCAAACCTGCCTTGGAGACAAAGGTTAATGAGGAGAAGACAGGGAGGGGACGGGCACCTGATCTCCCATGATTAATTTGACAAATGTCTCTCTGGCTGCTGCCCAGTTCCTTGTGGAGATCCAGCTCTTGGATGCATTCACAATGACCTACTTTTCACTGCTGGCCAGCGTTTTGCTGCTTCGTTGTTATTGTTGGACTTTGCTGCAGCTTTTGGTTCTGTTGCACATGAGCTGAGTGGCTTGTTGTGCTCAGTACAGGACTTCTCTGAGCACTCTCGTGCTCACAGTGACAGCAAGGCTTGGCATCCTGGAGGATCTGTCCTCTGAAGCTCTCACACAGGTTTAGAAACTCTGGGGTTTGTTATTTTCCCAGTGCAGAGCTCCCTGGGTTTTCCCTTACACCTGTTTGCTCCCAGTGCAGAACAGGGAGGGGTTTGATGTTCCCCATCACCAGGAAAAGGCACAAGGTGGAAGATGATGATACCCCATGAAAAATTCTTGAGAGATCTGCCTGGGCATGTGCTTTAATGAATGACTGACACTGGCCACAAGCTTGGCCTCCCATTTTCCCCATCCCTAGAAATGTCCAAGGCCAGGTTGGATGGGGCTTGGAGCACCCTGGGATAGTGGAAGGTGTCCCTGACAATTTTATGTGTCCTGGAGTTTGGGGTGTGCTGAAAGTTGGCTCAAGGTTTGCCTGTATGAGTTTTCATCTGCTAGACACGACCACAAACACTTATCAAATAGATAATGGGACAACTTGGAGAGCTAGCAAGGAGCAGAGTGCTCCTTCAAGGTGTTACAGGCAAATCTGTAAAACCAGAAAAAGCTTCAGGTAACAAAAGCATGAGAGGAACATGGAGAAATTGCAAAAAGTCCCCCAGAACTCACAGATAAACAGAAAAATAAATGTATTTATGCTGATTTGCCTATTGGAGTTGCCAATTCTGATTTATTAGGGAAATAGATCACCATTTCTCACCCATTAAATGCAAACATGAAGGAAAGGCAAAGGTCTGTGGATGTCTCTTTATTAGCCCAGCAATGCTGATGGCTATTTAGTCATGTTTGAAACTAAAATAATATTTTCTTCAAATGCTGCTTTTGCCAGATGCAAAGTGAGCTGACATCTGCTTGGCTGGAGCTGGGGTCACATATGAAGTGGTGCCTAAACTGAACAAATATTTCCAATATATATATTAAAAAAAAAAAAAAAAAAAAAAACGGAAAAGAAATGAAAATCATTAACCTTTTGTCATTAGCATGAGCTGTTCTTTGAGCTGCTCAGCAGTTTGAATCAGTACACCTGCCAAAATAAGCACCAAGTGTTGTTACCCTCTTAGGGACAGCCCTGTTCCATAAATCACAGCCTTTCAATGACAGCTAAATGTGGTTTATATCATATAGAGAGCCTGTGTTTATGAATGTGAGATAAAAGGGGTTTAACCAGTGCAAACACTAAGACTACTGTGTGCAGCCTGTCTCTCTTTCACAATTGTTCTCCTTTTCCTTTCCTGCCATTTCTCCTGCCCATGCACACGGCTTCCTCCAAATTTTCTGCCAGTTTTGTCCGCAGTTGCTTTTCCTTCCAATTTTTCCTGTCCTGATGTGCAGGACCAACTGCAAAATCCCAGTGAGTGTCCAGCTGGAAGGAGAGGGGATTTTGAGAAATCAATTATTATGTGTTTTATAGCCAGCTAAAGGGATAAACATGTGCCCTAATTCATATAAAAACATGTATTTTGAGTAGTTAATTCCTGCACTATTCACAATTTGCAGAAGTCCAGCATCAGGATAAATTCCCCCATTTTCAGTGCTTGAGTTCTTAATTCTTCACTCTTTGTCCAGAGACAGCATTTCTGTGGTGCATCAGTATCCCAAGGGAAATGGCAAAAGGGAGATGCTCCTCTGTGGGATGACTTATCTTACAAGAAAACAAATTTAAACATTATTACCAAGTTTCTCAATTGCATGGAAAATCTGTCCCCTCCCAGGCTGATAAAATGTGGATTTTTGATGTTCTGGATGTGTCCAAAGACCCTGGGATATCTCAGGTGCCTGATTTTCTCCCAGCCATCCCAAAGCACCTCATAAATAGAGCAGGTTGCAAAAACCATATAACCTGAAAAACAAACAACCTGCAAAGCTGAAGGAAGGTAGATTTAAATGCAAGTGTGGAAAAAAATCCTTCCCTGTGAGGATGGGGAGGGCCTGGCACAGAATGTCCAGAGAAGCTGTGGCTGCCCCTGGATCCTTGGAATGTCCAAGGCCAGGCTGAGCATTGGGGTTTGGAGCACCCTGGGACAGTGGAAGGTGTCCCTGCCATGGCAGGGGTGGAATGAGATGAGATTTAAGGTCCTTTCCAACCCAAACCATTCTATGATTCTATGAAATTATAGTTTAAACCATCCCTAGCCACTCTCAGCTAAGGTAGTGACGACAAATCCTGCAAAGAAAACAAAAGGTTTGTGGGTTATCCAGGCAACTCCTGGTCCAGAGCAGCCACTGACTCATTATTTATCAAGAGTCTCCATGTAAACAGATGAGAACACTGTAATTTTCACTTGTACTCCAGTGCTATATTCTAAGGGCTGTAATTTATCTTAACTGATTTTATATCCCTTGGAAAAGGAGCACGAGAGCTTGCACAGAGAAACCACTTGCTGGCCATGGCAGGAAACAACCTTCATGCATGTCTCCCTGAACTCATTCCAGAGCAATACATTGAGCTGGAATGGTGGAATTATTCATTTTTACTGCAGTGAAGGTGGATGGAGGGGAAAAAAAAATCAGATAGGAGGCAGAGATGAAGTTAACATCAAAGATCTGTACAAGAATGGGGATAAAATAGAGAAGAGGTGCATTTCTCTGTTAGAGGTTTTGAGTGTGAATCTGATTAAATCCCAGGCCAGGAAATCCCATCCTCGTGGATTTTTGGAATTGAAACCAGGGAAGTTCAGCTGCATCTCTCATTAGCACAACGCCTACTTTGGGATGCTTCAATGGTGAGGATTCCAGAGGGATTCCACACCTAGGCTGGAAGGACACCATCCTCCAGGAGGGCAGCAACACAGCCAGGAGAATTTAAACAGCTACAACTGAATGTGCTCCTTTCAGATGGAGTAAAATAAATTATGGCATGGTGGGGGGCAGCCCCTTCTCCCAGGAAATTTGTGATGGGACAAGGGAAAAAGGCCTCAAGATGCACCAGGGGAAATTCAAGTTGGATATTAGGAAAAATTTCTTTGTTTAGTGTTTAAGCACTGGAACAGGCTCTCCAGGGAAATGGTGGAGTCATGATCCCTGGAAGTGTTCAAGCAACAAGATGTGGCATTTCATGAAATAATTTACTGGGCATGGTGGTATTTGCTCAAAGGATTTGTCAGTCTTGGAGCTTTTTTCCAATGTTGGTCTTGATGATCTTGGAGGTCTTTTCCAGATTTTATTATTCTGTGGTCCTGTGATTCTGTGAGCTGGTACAAAAATTCACAGGAATGTCATAAGGATGACAGGTTTCCCTTTCCTTGCTGGGAATCACAGGACTGCTGGATGCCATCCTTCTCTTGGGAAATGTGTCAGGAGCACGGTGCCTTTGGAAAAACAGGCCCAAATGCCATTTTCTACCAGAAATGTCCCACTCATCCAAGCTGTCTCAACAGCAGTAGCTTTTTTCCACCTTGTAGCTGTCCCTAATTTCAGCTCACGAGCTCGTGTGGCTCAGGAAATCTGTGATCCCATTGCCCAAGGCAGCTCCAGCCCTGCCACAGGAGATCTTCTTCCCACTGGGAAGCAAGGAACTGCCTGAGCCATGCCCAGCCCTCCTAGGGGAATTCTTTGCCACCTCAGCAGTTAATTCCTAGAAACTCTATTGTCAGGATAGTCCTGAGAGCCCTGCGGATCTTGGAGAGGCTCAGAGCCATTTTCTGCTGCAGCCCCTTGGAACAGCTCCGTGCTCCTGCAATCTCCATTACAACACAATAACAGGAAACGTTTCGGTGGCCTCTGCAGTACTTGGCATATAATTTCACTTTAATGCTCATATTGTTCGAGCATTAATGAAACTGGGAAACTGTGATATAATTAAATCCATTCTTCCCACAGAGAAATGACTGTCTGAGTTAGTGGCAAGAGCAGCAGACTCACAAGTCGCCTGGAGAAGAGAGAGCATTGCCTTGCCAAGGCACAGCAGACACGTGCTTGGGTTTATATCCCTCTGAAGAAAAAGAGCTCCAGTTGAGAGCTGGAGACCTCTGGTACCTCTGGATGCAGAGCTGCCAGACTTTATTGCTTGAGCTCTAAGATTATCCCGTTAGAGCCGAGGATAAACCGTTCTCACCCCGCTCAAGCTGAGCCCCTCGCGGGTGAGAGACCAAACATCTGACAGTGCCACAGCTCATTTGAACCAGCTGAGCTAAAATCTGAGGCTGGAGTTTCCACTGGAGGGGCAGGACTGGGGGGTGGCAGCCTGGAATTCTCTGTGCAGCGCTGAAGATGAGGATTCTGAGGCTCCTTGCCTCCACCTGCACCAGGGATGTTCTCACCTGCAGCTGCTCCAGGCGTGCGCACATGTTCCAGGCTCCCATCCAGCTTCAAGCTAAGCTCATTCTCCTCCCTTTCCCTTTTTTTTAAAAAAAACCCTCAAATTCTCCCCATCTCTTGCACAGAGGGGAAACAGAAATTCTGGATCCAGTATCAGTTTAAATAAGTTTACGCCAAGAGATGTTGCACTGATCACAACCTCCTCCATTGGCTTTTGGTGGATTTGGCGTTTCACGCTGAATTTCTAGTGAAGAAATGGCCCTGATTAATTCAAGTTTATTATTGATTTCTGCTCGCTGGGATTTCAGGATGAAGCCATTTCACAGGATGTCACCCCAAACCTTTCCTTAAAGTGCCAGCAGCTGCCTTGGTTGGCTGTTGATCCAGCCAGGAGCTAACTTGATTTCTCCTTTAAGCAGGGCAGATATTTTAGATCACCACATCATCATCATCATCACAGCTAAGGAGTTGAAAGAAAATTTTCTCTGGTGGCTGCCAGTTAGGAACCTGTAGAACAACACAGAATGTATTTTCAAAAGCTGTGAGAGATCAAAAAAAAAGTTTGCCCTGTTCTTGATGGGGATTCCAAGAGGAACCCACGCGTTTCTCCCGCCTTCGCTGTGAGCTACGCACAGCTCGAGGCTGCAGAATTGGAAGTGGGGGGGAAGAGCAGAGGTTAAGGAGCTCAGATTTCTCCACAACATGACCTTCTCTCGGTGGCAACTGGGTTCTCATGACGTGCTGCTGTGTTCTCACAAGGAGGAGGCTCCCCCGGGCACAGAAGGGTGTCTGAGGCAGGCACAGCTCCCGGCGGTGCCTTTGAAAGGTTCCCCTGCCTGGCAGCTACAAGATACTGTACTTAAAATGTCAAACCAGGCAATCTGCTCTGAAAGGAAAATTACCACAGCAATCACAGCCCTCGGTTTCCTCGGCTCTGGTGGAGCACAGGCAAAATGAGGAAAATCGTTTGGCCACCCAGAGCCTCAACGCTGGAGTGCCAGGTCAAGGAAAGCTCCAGCAATTAGCCTGCTGTGCTAATGACATGCCTGTTTGATATAGGAGCTGAACAGCACCCTGATTGCCCATAATATGATTATGCACATTCTCAGTTGCTTAAAAAAAAAAATTGTAAAAAAAAAAATGTGATGCCTTGTCAAAATAGAATCTCATTTTTCTGGTATTTCTGAAAGACCTCTGTTTCCTGAAAAGCCAAGGGCAGGTTTCAGCTTCAGTGTGTTGTTAGATTCACTCCCTGGCCTGCCTTTAATGAGGAGGAGATGTCATTGTCGGGAAAGATATTAAAATATCTTGAAAAAGATATTAAAATATCATGAAAACCTCGTCCCATCACAAAGCTGTCATAATTCAAGGGGTGTGTTTCTTTTCATGCATCATTAAATAGAAAAAGTAAAAAAGATTGGATATCCTTAACAAACCAGTTGCTGAATACACGAGTTAAATTGTGGTGATCAGAAAACATTCTCTTTCCTCTCCCTTTTTTTAGTCTTTTAGAAGTCAAATTTTGAGCCAATCTGCCATTTCTGAAAAGTTCAAACTCATTTTCATTTCATTTTTGTCTTCCTTCTGGCTGGGAATAAAATGGGTGGTGTTTAGTAGGCCAAGAGCAGGATTAGACTGAAACTGTCTGGATGTTCAACACCCTAAGGAAAATCCCTGCAGGGTCACCAACCTGCCATGCTGGGAAATGGGACTTACCACCAAATGAAACAAAAATAAACAGGAAAAAAAAACAAAAAACAAAACATTTATTCCCATGGAGACACAGCCAAAACACACCAAGGGAAAAAAAATTTTACTGGGAGGATGTGTCCAAGAGACACCCAAATATTCACAGTCAGAAGTTTGCTTGTTGGTAATAAATTGAATTAATGTCGCAGGTAAAGCAGCCCAAAAATCTGAGCACAAACAGCCTGAAATACCCAACATTTCTGCAGGACATGGGGACAAAGAAAGCAGTGACACAGCCGAGGCAGGAGCAGCACAAATCCCAGACCTAATTTAATATTTGGGTTGGGAGGAGCTCAGGCTTCCTTTAATGCAGAGATATTTGGATATTCCAGCCTGTGGGACCATCAGTCTCCGTGAGGCAGAGCTTGGAGAATTTGGGAGAAAACCAAAATCACAACAGCACGATCTGCACCCAGCTCCTGCTCTGGGGACACCTCAGGGGCCTCCAGCTTGGGACATTCCAGATTTTTTTTGCCTTGGCATTCTGTCCCCAACAGTCTAATCTCAGGCAGGACTGTTTATTGACATTAAAAAAAAATAAAAATCAGCAAATCCCCTCTTTGGAAAGAGGAAGGGGAAATCTGAGGTGATTCACGCCGTGGGCCTGGGGACAATGGCTGCTTGTGTCTCACAGATTTCAAACGATACTTCTTGGATTCCCGAGGAAAGGAGTGGGAGCTTGGGAAAGTTCCCGACCATCTTCATACATATTCAGGATTTCTCTTTGTTTTCTGATGAAGGGATAGGCTCAGGCCTAGATTTCTGAATGGTCCCTTGACACCAGCCCTGCAGATTTTTATTTTTTTTTTAAATTAGGCAAGCCTGGAATGACTTGAATTTGGACCAGTACTGACAGGCTAGCCTTGGTTTGAAAGGGGGTTTAACCTAAGAAGAAGTGGAAATCTTATATAAATTTTCTTCTGTTCTTTGAAAGATTATTTTCATCCAAAACCTTTTCTTTCCCTTCATTTCCCCCTTCATTTCTGCTCTTCCTGAGGATTATCAAGAGTTTGTCAGAAGCAGGGGGAAGAAAACTTTTTTAAAGCATTTTGAACTGGGCTTGGAGCTGATATTGAGATGTTGGAGTTCCATTTGTGCCCCTGCTCCACTTTTCAGGTGTGGCACTGGCAGCTGCTGCAGCCCTGCTTTCCCCAGGTGCTGTGCCAGCTCCAGAGCTGTGGGATCTGAGTTTGTGCCTCTGTCCCAGCCCTGGATAAAACCAATTCCTCATCACCCAGCAGCCCAGCAAGGTCCCACCACTCCCTCAGCAAGAAAAGGCTGGGAGGAAGGAGGGAGGAACAAAACAGAGGCCAAAGGAGGATCAGTCAAACCTCAAAATGAACTTGAACAAGAAGAATGAGCAGGAGAAGTTAATCAAAACCACACCAAGTCCTTGGCATTGCTGATCTTCTCTGTGGTGAGATGCAGAAATGACCAAAAACTGCTTTTCTCTATTTTTATAAGACTTTGTACTAAAACATGGTCACTCTTAATCAGAAGAAAAGTCTGCTGCTCTCTAATTTAACAACCACAACATTTCAAATGTTGTTTTCCCATTTTTAATACTGTGAAGGGAAAAGAAAACAAAGATAAAGATGTGGAAATACAATTAATTTACACTTGCATCTGTTGTCACTACTTGAAAGAGTTTTAAATATTTACTGAATTTCACGTATTTCACTTTGCTAATCTCTTCACAAAAATGGACAATATAAAAAAAAATATATATTATATATATATATACATGATTTTGCCATTCCAGTTTCCCTCCTCTAAACCTGCACTCCATCATTAGTGAGTTACAGAAGGATAAATTGAAATTCAGACTGGCAAAATTGAATTGAAAAGTCTCAGCTCCAATTTGTCTAAAGCAACATGTTTTATAATGATTTTGTCCTTTCCTACTAATGACTTTCTGACTCTTTCCATCCCCTGGGTACCCAAGGGATATTCAACGTTGTCTGTGCACATCAATAATTTTTATGGGACATGTGTTTTCACTTTGTAGCAGATTTTTTTCATTGCTTGAAAGTAGCAAATAAAGCTCTAATAAAAATTGATGCTTGTGTCCCTTCAACACCAGGTATAGGTTTTCCAGCCAGCCATAGGATTTCGTGTTGCAATCCAGATTGCTGCTGTTCCTGGTTCTCCACACAGCCAGGAAAATAAATTCAGGCTGTTGAGGCTTTGGAAGGGAAAAGCAAATCAACCAACAAATATTTGGAGAAGAGTAATTTGGGGAATATTAGATAAACTTTCTTTCCTTACTTTAGTACAGGAAAATTATCTCTATTTCCAGTTTTTTTAATATCCCTAATATTATTTCTGCATCTTTTGGGTCTCTGGTTTTTGCTGACTCATCTGCCATTTGAGAATTTTCCTATGCCTCTAACTCACACATCCTTTATTCTCTTGGAATCTACTTTGGAGCCTTCAACTCGCCCTGTGGGATTCATTTAGTTTTTTTAAAAACACTCAAGCTCACATGAAACCTCTTAGTCAATATTTAATTTAGACTCTCAGATGCAAAGACCCTCAAACCATTCTGATTTCCAAAGGAAAGGGGGAATATGGACACAGAAAAATTTTGCTGCTGCAAGGAGCCAGGGTGTTCTGCCTTGCAGGAAGAGGTGCAGGGCAAAGCCTCTCTGGATTCCTCCAGCTTTCATTTTCATTTTTCATTGTCACTTTTACCAATCCCAAACCCTGAAAAATCTGCCACTTTTCCCCTTCCTGCACAAATAAATCTGTAACATCTCAGCCACAGCCCTGCATTTCTCTGCAGGATGCAACCTGGGAGTTGTCCTGCTGCTTTATCCTTCCTGAAGCCATAAATCCCCCCAAACCTCCCCAAATTCTGAGCTGTTCCTGTAGTAGAGCAAAAATTTAAATCAATGCCATGCTGGGATGAAATCAATCCCACACTGGGATTTAAATCAATCCCTGTGCTGGGGTTGATTTGCAGAATGAAGGGTTTCAAATGGCACGAGCCACTCCGGGATCCATGGGGTGCCCAGAAGAGGGAAGCTGGATTTGGAGGCTGAGGTTCTCCATGATGTCCAGGGAGTATCACCTCCCTCCCTGGGCCAAAATCCCCCAACATTTGCACCCCAGGAGCCTTTGTGATCTTCAGAGGGTCTTGCACCACTCACAGCTCCAAAGGAAAGGGCTCCTCATGCATTTGGACCCTGTCTCCCCTTTTCCTCACAAGTATTTGGGGTTTTGGGATGGCTTTTGGGGTGGATTTTGGGATGTTCTGCAGCTGCTGGTCACTGTGGGTTTTCCCCATGTGTCTGACAGCCTTTGGCTTTCTTGAAACTTTTGAGTTGGAGGTAATTTAGGCTCATCTCTCTTCTCTTCTTCCCCGTGCCTGTGTTGAAGGGAAACCAAATCCTGTTTAATGTGAGGGACACACCTCAAGCTCTGCTTGGTGCCCAGCAGACACTCCCAGGGGATCTTTGCTCCACAACACGCTCTGTCCCTCCAGTTCTCTCACCTTTTAATCCTATTCATCCCCATAAAACCACCAGCCCAAGCTGCTGCTCCAGCCAAGGGCCCTTCCCAGGCTCTGACAGGGCTGGGAGTTGTATTGGAGACACAGATCCACACCTCAGCTCTCTCTCCATCTGCTCCTGACCTGCTCCGGGGTTCCTGGCAGGGACACGGGGAGGGGAAGGTCCAGGAGGGACAGGACATTGCAGCAATACCTGTCTGCCCTCCTGGAACAGCAGAGTCCTGGCCCTGCAGGAATCTGCAGCTTGCCCTAAAGGCCTGGAGTAAACTCATTTACCCCCGGGGCTCCCCTTCATCACAACTTAACAGCTTTTTATGGATTTGTGTTGGATCCCAGTTCAAGTGCTCCAAAAGCAGTGATGTCCTGCCAGTGATTTAACTGGAACCTCAGGCAAAAATGTTCCCTTTGCTCTCAGCTCCAGCCTGTGGACCAGGGATGTGTTTCTTTTGAACAGAAACACCTTTTTTTTCCCCAAAAAAATATCTCTAGAGAAAAAGCAGACAAATCTGCTCTGAGCATTTTACATGTAATGCTCCGTGGTTTTTACAAGCTTGGGACAGTGAGATGGGCAGGATTCACTCTGAGCAGGACCTGGCACCAAGGACATTTTGCAGCTCTTTAAAACAGGACCAAGAAATTCACACCAAAGGCTGGACTTACTGGAAACCAGTCCCTGAGGGGCAAAATCCTGGTGATTCCTGGATGCTGGATTTTTACAAGCCAGGTGTGCTGGCAAGAAACCTGCAGCGGTCCTGTGAGGCAGGTAGCCTGACAGCTTCTCTCCATCACATCTTTCCAGGTTCATGGAATGTCTCCAGACCTCTCCTGGTCCTCTCTGGTGGTTTCAGACTTTGAATAGGGTACAGGGCACAGAGCATCCTGCCTGTCCCTCATTCCCTGCTCCTCTGAACTGGGACATCAGGTGCTGTGGGTAACAGGAGTGAGAAAGGTGATTTGGGTGGCAGAGCAGAGCCAGGGACAGGTTTCTGAGTGATTACAAAAGACATCACATATTGGGAAACAGAAATGAAACAAGAGTGCAAAGAAGCAGACACCAAAGCTAAAGCATGACCAGAAAGTCTGGGATGGGGATAAAGAGCTGGAGGCAGCAGGGAGCAGGAGTGACCCCCACACCTCTGTCCATCTCACAGCCCCATCCTGGCTCATCAATGCCTCAGGTCCTGCCGTGGGAGGTGCTGACCCCCCCACCCCAGCACACCAGAACACCCAGCAGTAATTCAGCACCATAAAACATGCCTAGTTTGGGGTTTTTTCTTTCCTATTGCCTAAGCATAAAAAAAAACCTTTAAAAATAATAAAAAAACCAACATTTGGGGTTTATGCTCTTTCCACTCCCTCCTAACAAAGAGCTGTTTCTTTCCCGTTTTCCAGGGGGATGTCGGGAAACGTTTGGAGTTTGCAGGTCTGAGCAAGGGCGAGCATCTCCTCTTTTCCTGCCGGTGACAAGGGCAGCAGTGATCTAATGAAGTGTACGTGTTCTAAGTGGGGCTTCTTCATTTGGAAACACTTGCCAGAGCACCATAAATGGGACTCCTTCTTTTCTGACCCTTTGCCCTACTTCAAATGAGCTTTTAAACCCTTTGGAAAACATGCGGTTTTGCTTTCAACTGCATTAACGCTCATAATGTGTTATTTTGGCTCTCCTTGGATATTCAGGTTGAAGGCCCAGATTTCAGAGATTTCGGCTGGCAATGTTGACAAGCAAGCCCTACTCGGGGGCTATCAGGCACCCAAAGTCAGCTCCTTTTTAAAAGCTCTGTTAGCTCAGCTGTATTTTTCTTCGTACACCCAAATCCTTCTGGCCGTGACAGGAGGCTCCGCGCTCCACACGCTCCAAGCAGCTCGTGCATAAAGCCCCGAGTGTCCACACGGACGGTGTCAGGACTCACCTGGGCTTTACAAGGCACTAAAGAAAATACTGGTGGCATCTTGCCCTGCTGGCAGCCCTCCAAAATCCCCCAGCTCGGTCCCCGTGCCAGCAGGGACAAAGGCGGTGTGTGCCGGAGCTCGGCGGCGCTGCCCACCTTCTCCACTCTCGGTATTTATTCAGCTTTGTGCCACGAGAATTTGAATTTTAAAAGAGGGGTTCTGCAGCTGGAGAGAGCCCAGGCTGGGAATAAGAAGGGAGAGGGGGGAAAGGGTAGGAAATTTCTGTGCTGTGCAGGGGTGTTGGGGTGGTTTTCCCCGCAGATCCCCTGTGCAGGAGCTCGGCCAGAGGCCTGTTTGCAGATATCCTGTGGATAGGGAAATTTTCCATTTCTGTTCAGTGGCTGCCTCAGTCTGGGTTTTCCTGGTGGATTTCAAATCCATGGACATGGATTCATAGAATTCATTTAGGTTGGAAAAGGACTTCAGTATCATTGAGTCCTACCCTTAACTCAACACTGCCACAAACCTACGCCCACAGAAAATAAAAAACACAAATGCCCCCATCAACCCCCAGAAATCACCAGCTGCAGCCAAAATTGTATTTTTTAATTCTTTCTCACTGTTTAAAACCAATTGGTTTTGAGCATCTGCTTCCTAACACATGCAGAAACACTTGCTCATAAATAATTTCTGATTAATTTAAAGTTACACAATGTAGTTTAAGCACCCGGTTTCCTGTTTTGTTCATAACAACTTCATTCACAATGAATTTTAATCACTGATTTGTGGCAGATAAGTTGTTTTACTGCAAAGCATCAGAAAATCATTTTGTGGTAAATATGTTTTGACCTGAATTATCTAAACCATGTTTTAGGGACTGAGTACTGAGTCTATTCACCCCACACTGAAAAAAAAACTCAGTTCCAGTGGTAAAATTCCAACCTCATCTTTACAAAGAGCAGAGGGATTTTAGCTCCTCCAAAAATGGCTCTGAGCAGCCCAGCTCTCACCCATGATCTGGATGTGGGGTGTTTTTGTTGAATGATTTTATCAGCTCTGGTGAGAGATCTCCCATTTCTCTTTGCTAATTTCCACTCCCACCAACGGGGTGAATCTGATTTCCCAGCCCTCCTTCCCCTGGGCATTCCAGGGAAGCCACAAAGCATCACCAATTGAAAGAAATGCAACAAAGAACAAGGTGACATCAAGTGTCTTTATGTGACAACTTAAATCCCAACTGTAGGTGATGCTCTGGCACATAAAGAAATCACTTTCCTGAAAAATACCAATATTTTATCACAAAGAAAAGGAGGAGAAGGAAAAACCCTTGCCAGACCACAGTTAGGGAGAAGTATCCCAGCATATAAATGTTTTTGGGTACGTGACCAGCTCTTTAAAAAGTTATGGTGGATTTTTCTTCAGGAAGGCTTTTCATTAAAGTCATATTTATTTCTTTGGGCTTAAGTAATAACGTAAAGCACTCCGACTTCTTCTCACACACTATTAACAGCATAATTAATTCTCAGCAACAGGAAACAGAAACCTTTCTTCTTCACTTCATCATCTCAGAGTCAGACCTTCAGTCTTCTTCCAGGATCCCTATCAAACAGATGGCTTTTATACTCATAAACATGTTGAGCTCAATTTTCCTCCTACTGAGTGAAAGATTCAAACAAACCAAACTTCCCTACTACTGCTAGGAAATTCCAAACATCTAGAAATACTTTTACAGATGTTCCTTGGCAAGTGACTCTTCGAAATGTGTGTGGTTCGAAAAAGCCAAGCCCAAAGCAATGAATTTCACTGATGAAAATCGCTGATTAAAATAAAAATGGGGGAGAGGAGAGAAGGGAATGATAGAAAATGAGAGAAGAAGTAGACTTTTAGCTGGATAACCCAGTTTGGGAGGCCAGAGAAAAAACAATTTTTAATATCTATCCATTTGTAAGATGGAACCTTTCAAGCTAAACTGGGTTGACTTTTTAATGAACAGTGTCCAAATTTCGAGACAGCCTTGGCAAATTTCTCGCTTCAGGGATGGGAGCCGCTGGTTCAACCACACTTGGAGCCTGAGCCAGGCCAATTTTTGGTGGTTAAGACTAATTTTAGAGGGTGAAATTTCAGGGATGCAAATCCATGCAAGATGGAATCCTTGCAGATACAAACAGCCCTGGCTATTTGCTGATTTTGAGCAGAGCCCTCCTCGATTTAAGGTCTCGCTGCTGTCGTGCTGCTCTCATTCCCATTTACGAGACATTTATCCTGTTAAATCCTAATCCCTGCATACAACTAACTCTGATCCAAGAGGGAAGAACTCTGCTGAACGCTGGGACAATAATCCAGATGTTTCACCTAGTAAATACATGAGATATTTTGCTGTCTGCCAAGCGTTGCCTTGGCAGGCAGAGCCTTCCTTGTCTCACTGATGAATGCAGAGGAATTTCCAGGGGGATTTAGCAATGGAGGGAATGGATGAGAAGTGGGGAAAATCGAAGAAGGTCAGACTCAGATCCACACAGTCCTGCTCTGGCTGGGAATCCAGCAAACAGAGCATTTTTAAAGGTATTTTCTGAAGGTGAAGTGGCAGCCAGGGCATGACTCCGGAGCAGTGAAATACCACAGCACCAACCCTCAACTATTGGCTCCAGGAGGAAAATATATTTAATGAGGTTTGGAAATCTGGGATGCCACCACTTCTCCCCTCTCTTTTTCCAAGCATTAACCCTCCCCACAATATTTTCCTTATAATGGCTCTCTGGTTTGCTGGGTTTTCCAGCATTCTGCATTTTTCCTCTCCCCGAGTTCGTGTTCATTACACATGAAACCGTCTCCAGACCCCTGGGAAAAACCTCATAAAAATTCAGGAATTATATCATCTCCACGCTGTTTTTAAGGAAAAAACAATCTGTTTTTTTGGAAAGGCTGTAGTGAGCATTAGCAGCACTCTCCCCTCCATGCTCTGTGTGTGTCTGGTTACCTTGCCCTGAGCCAAACAGCTTCATTAAATCTCATTTAAACGCTGGCTGCGGTCAACTCTTGTGACTCCAACCCGAGCTGGAGCAGAAAATCCACAACCTCTACACACAAAGCTCATCTCGTTGGGCCAATATTATTTTCATCTTCCTGAACATCATTGTCTGCTCCACACAACCAATTAGAGACGCTGTTGATTTTGGAAAGGGCTCAACAAATTGTGTGCGGATCAGACAAATGCGAGACTTCAAATAGGCAGGCGTGTTTTTTTGCTAATATTGTCTGATAAGGCAGCATTATCTGCACCTTTTCCCTCAGCTGGCTCTCACCCTGTTTGAAATAATTCTATTTTACAAGCTGCATGTCAACAGAACCTGTTTATGGAAGGTGACACCGGCTCCCCCCTGCCGCTGGTGTTATCGATGAGGAAGCACTAAGTGGGCGTGGGAGTATTTTTGAAGCACACTGCAAAAAATAAAATAACAAGGGGGCCCCTGATTTATCCCTCTGCTAGCAAAATAATGAGCCTGCCACCTCCAAACGTGCTGCTCTTCTGGACTCACTTTTAGAAGAAATCCTTGTTTCTTCTGACAAGAGAAAATATTGAGAGTACCTTGGATATTAAATCATTTATTTTCCTGGTGTTTGCTCACTGGATTTCAACTACAAATATTTGATTTTTTTTGTTTGTTTGTTTGCCTGTTATGGCAAGTGCTGCTCCTCCTGCATTCTAGAGTGGGAGAAAGAAATTATTGTTTTCATCTCATTCTGGCTCTCCTCAATCCAGTCCCTGGATGTCAGAACCAGTGAGAAATCAAGAACTTCTTGAAAGAGTCTGCACAAGAACCATAATTCCATATAAAAACTGTAATTTCCATATTAAAATTTCCATATTAAAAGCCTTGATTGAGTTTTTCCTACTACAATCTCATGCACACACAGGACTACGTAGAGGCAGGAATTAATCAATCCCAGTTTTTAAAGCACGGGGTTTCAGGGCTCATAATCAACATTTCACAGCATCTTTTAGAGCTGCATAAACAATTTCTGTCCCTGCCTAAATCAAAACAGGCCAAAACCCCAGGGGTGGATGTGTCCAGCAGATGCTCCCAGGTGCTGTGACACATCTGGCATCACCGTCCCTGCTTCAGGCCCCCAAAACTCGTAAAAAGAAATTTCTTTCTCTAATATTCATTTCTAACTGTAACAACAGCTCCAAACAATTCTCAAAATCTGCCCTTGGAAAATCCAGGGATTCAGTTTTCCTGTGCTGTGAGCCGGGCGTGGAGGTGTATTTGGGATTGGAGAGCTCTTAGGGCATTGCAGGTCCTGCAAGCAAGGAGAGCACACAGGGACAGAAGAGAAAATTTACATTTTGGGGTGAAACTTTGGGGTAAAACGTGGGGATATTATTTAAGCGGTGGTAGGGATTTATCTCACATTCAGGTAATCTTCTAAATCTCTATATAAAATGAATTAATTACTACTGGGAAAATTATTGTCCAAGAAAACTGTTCCAATAATCAATTCCAAGCTTGCCTAAATCTAGGATAAACAGTTCCTTGAAGTGTCAGTGATGCCTTAATCTTAGCCCCAAAGAATAAAATCAATTTGACCACACTTTTGCCAAAACAAAAAATGAATTTACTTGCATTTTTTTGCTTCATGAAAGACTGTGATGCCAAACATGTCACATTTGGCACATTTGATGTTCAAGCACATCCAGCTTCCAATACCCTCAGATTTTTATTTTGATTATGTGAGGGATTAACAGCATAGAAGCATTTTTCTTATTTTATAACCCAAATGCTTTCCTTGTATCCACTGAGGACAGAGTGCATGTATGAGCAGAATCCCATTCCATCAGGGATTTCTGCTCGTTTTCCCACCAGAGTGTCCAAATGTGTTTTTCTAGAGAAAACAACGTGCCTGTGAGGTTTGCTGTGGTCAGACAGCAGCAGCCTCTTGTTCTGTGTTTGATGAGCTAATAAAGCAATGAGGAGACCTGGTACCAGAGCTAACCCAGCTGTCCCAAAATGATTCCTCCTCCAGTTCCCTTTCACCACAAGGCTGGGTTGTAACCCTGCCCACCCTGGCCCAGATGAGGTTTTCCATGGACCACAGCGGGATTTGGGTCAGGCTCACAGTAGCTGTGAGAAATTGCTTTTCAGAGGAGGAAAGGAAGGAAAAACAGCTCAACAGCCTGAGCTGGGCCAAATTCTGGAGATGCACCAGGGAAAAATCACCCCGTTGTTGCTTTTCTAAGGAAATGAACATCCAGCACGGAGACGCTGAATGCATTTCAGAATGATTTAAAATCAGCGTTCTGAGGGGGTGTGTGCACGTGGAAAAGCAGGTTTGAGACATAAATATATTCCTTTTGTTGACAGTGGAAGAAACACTGTTTCCTTTGGTCCTAGCGAAGAGCAAACAGTTGCTGTGATAGTCTTGGCAAATGAAAAACTTTATTTTTATCAGACAGAGGAGGAAGCCCTGTGCAGCCATTGCCAAGGAGTTACACACTACGTGACATGTGCCATTTAGTGCTGCTGCTCCCAGCGAGGAATTCTCACAGCACATCTGTTTCACTGAGGGGTTCCTCGTCACTCCCGTCCCCTTCTGGTTGGGAATGTCCAGGACAATCTTCCTTGGCTTGCACAGAGGGAAGGCTTCTTGTAAAAGATATTTTTAAGGTATTTTTGAAGATATTTTTAAGCAGTGACCACCAGCGGGGTTAGCACGTTGTCAGCTGCATCCTGTGCTATCCTGGATGGCAAAGTGACAGGACAAGGGACAATTATTTGAGATCTCTGGTGCAGGTCGGGCAGCTGGGTGGGTGCAAGGCTCCTCCTGCTCTCCATTTCCCCCTTGGAAGAAAGGCTTGCCCATCTCCTGACTCATTTGGACCAGAGCAAGACCTCTGGAAAAGAAAAACACTGAAAGGCAACGTTCCCAATGTGGGAATGCTCCCAGCTCGGAGCCTCCCAGCACTGCAGTTAACCCTTCCCTGTTGGAATTTTGGATATAGAGAATTTTAGGCTGCGTGTGACTTTTGGATTGGCTCAGAAAGCCCACATTGCTGCATAAGCTCGTAAGACGAAATATTTGGGCATTAGGCTAAAAATATAAATATCCTTGCTAGCAGTATTTTATTGGTTAATAAATCCATAGAAGATCTTGTAACTAGAGATCTTCTGAAGATGTGAGCTGAACTCATCCTTCTTGCCTATGCAAAAAATAAGACAAAATACATCACACCAACTATATCCAAACTCTGAGGTCCCATCTCTAATGCATAAAATTCCCAACATTTCCCTCGTGCTGAGGCTGAGCCAGGACAGGCTCCTCTCTCCAAGGACATCGATTCACTTTAAGGGCAGAACTGAGCAGGAATCAGCTAAATAATCTCAGCAGGGCTCAAAATAGGGTTGGAAGGACTGAAGAGAATTGTCACTCCCAGCTTTATCTACCAAAGGAGCAAGAAAATCCCACCCCACATTGGTGTGACAGCTGAGATCAGCACCGTCATAAATACAGGATCACTGCTACAGGCCTCTACTCTTCCCTGGTTTCTCCAGGAAAAGAAATTTTGCCTTCCTTCTTCATTCCACGCTTTCCTAATTTAACTTTGATCCAGGGCCCCGTGTTTTAAAACCCCTGCACTCCCTGTTTTGCAACGAAACCTAAGGAAAACTCCGGGGATAGCCGCAGTTTGCCACTGCGGGGTTTCTGAACGTCTGGGCTTGCTGAGCTCTTCCTTTCCTTTTTTTCCCTCCCCAACAGCTGGCTCTTAGCAGGCAGACTGGTGCTTAAAGCGTCTGATATGATGTGAGAAAGCAAAATAATCACCTGCCAAGGATTTCATCTTCATAAAAGGCAAGGTGTAAGATCAAGTTTCAAAACGTGTAGGAGTTCGGCGCACGCTGTGACACCGCCGTGAACCCTGAGGAACCAACTTCTGTTAACTTTAAAAACACAACATTCATCTCCTTTTCCCCTCCAGCCCCTGGTTCTGGCAATGCTGGGCCCTTCTGGGAGGAGAGCTCAGGGGAAATGGAAAAGGGAGAAAAAGGAGGGAGGAAGGAAGCCTCAAAATCTGCTGCGACCCACCAACCATCCCCACCAGAGCTGCGTTCTCCTCGTCCAAAATAATATTTGGGATCACTTCTCCTTTGCAGCTCAGCCAAAATTGTTGGATTCACACTCGGTTAGCCAGGGAGAATTTGCCCATGCACACGGATGGTGGAAAATTGAGAATAAGGGCTTTCTTCTCAATACACACATCGAGGGAGTGGGGTTTTTTTTCCTGGGAAGAAAATTGTTTGGAGGCAGTTTAGACCTTAATAAAAAACTGGCAGGGCAACTGTCACTATAAAACTCCTCTGTTAACTAAGATAGATTTGTGTTGCAGCTTTGGAGAACTGAAGTTGTTGATTAACTTTTCATCTTTAATTAGGTTTTTTTGCCTCATTCACTTCAGAAAGATAAGAAAGATTTAAGGATCTCAGTGGTTAAGACAGTGATTTTTCCGGCTGAATAAATATTTGTATTGTTGCATATTATTTTTACTGGTTCATGGATGGATGGATGGATGGATGGATGGATGGATGGAAATAACATTTCTGTTTTTAGAGAAAAACCAAATCTCTTCCTTCACTGATTTTCATTTCCACCTCTGCAAAATAAAAGCCAAAATATGTGGCAAAGGATGTAACTGATTTAGTGGCCACCAAGCATATTTTTTCACATCTGGATTCTAAAGCTCTTTCCAAAAGAGATATTCACCCCCTTTGGAGGAGGGGAAATGGGTTCCTGATATTTGGAAACCCAAAACACCAGAATTGCCTTGGGCCAGTTTCACGTGTGGCTGGGAGGAAGAAGCTTTGGCCCACAGGGTTTATCTGCCTTGGGCACATCCCACCACCAGAAATTATTCCATCCTTTCACCCTCCAAAACTGCAATACTTGTCCTTCCCTAAAGGAAAATTATCCTAAATCAGATCAAAACCCAGCTCAGAGAACTCTCTAAATTCCAATCAAGTGCAATGTGTTTGATCAAGCACATCAGTGCAGGAACTTCCCCTTCTGCTCCAAATTTTGGCCACGATTTCCAAAAGGTTTCTCAGCTATATTAATTTATGTATTTCTGAAGATTTTTTTCTCATAAAGGTTTGGTCCTCACATCTCCTTTTTACTGTAGGAATGTGCTCCTGGTGGATTCTGCTGTAGCTGTGATGGGCTTGCTTAAAAGACAAGAAATTTGCTGCTTGTGCCTGGGCAGCTTGGCTGATTTTAGCTCTATTACATCCATTAAATCTTTTTTAGATCCATTATTTGGACTAAGAACTGATATTAAGAAATTACCTCCTCCTATAGATTTGCCGTGTCCCTTTACAGAGCAGATAAATGTATTTCAGTGTGTGTTCAGCTACAAAATTGATCCCACTAATTAGTGAGTAATTACATGTCTGTGTGCCCAGGCATTAAACCTGTAAAAAAATCGGATTTGGGGAAATTTTTGGCGTAATCCTTGCAGGGTGTGAGTGGGAATAAATCCACAGGGAGGCAGGATCAGCTAATTAGGCTTCTCCCCCTCCCCTCGATTTTCATGTCTCCTGTTTTGTGTGTTTCCAAACGAGTACACGATAATTACTTCATTAGGAAACTATTAGAAGGGAACAAGAGAAGATGAGTCACTCGCTTTTTGTCCCTGCTTTTATCTGATGGTGAGAAGCGAAGGAATTTTAAAAATCCTTTCTAGGTCACCGATCCTTCCAAGTGCTCCTGCCCATCTTCCCTCCTCCCTTCCCCCTCCTCGACTCCAAGTGATTTTGCAGAGCCCGGGGTGGATGCAGGAATTTACCCACAAGGAGCCTTTTCCACTAGAAAAGCATTTATTTATTTAATTTATTTTCATATTTAATTTTCTCTCTAGATAAGGAAAACCAGCTCATCACTACGTTGGGTTTTTTTTTTCTCTTATAGCAACAATTCCTTGGGAATTAAATTTTGTGGCTCTCAAACTTTGGCTCAGAAGTTCTCTCACGCTGGAAGAACAGGATGGAAATATTTAAAGGCAAGGAGAAACACTTCAAATTGAAAAGTAAAAGCTTTTAAAAACCTGTGTGTTGCACAACACTCCTCCACCCCCATTTAGGTCCTCACTGATAATATATTTTTAAAAATTGCTTAATACATTTAGTTGCTTTCTTCTTTTCATGAGACATCTTCATTCCATCACTCCAACCACCACATCAAGAATATGACAGAGAGAAGCCTCCAAATCCATATTTAAGCACTAAAATAAATGATCTGGCTCCCAGAAGAGCTGAGCACTCTGCAGTCATGAGCAGGGATGAGCATTCCTGTCCGTTTTCAAATGGAAACCTTAATATTTATTGCATCAGAAATACATTTGTCATCTTCTGGAAAGGAGATCTGGCACATCTTGGAGAAAGTTCCCTCAAAGAATGGGAGCTGAGTCCCTTGCTGGCTATTAAATCACAGTATCAGCTTGCCTTGCTGTTTTCCAAGTCATTTTACCATTGACTTGCCAAAACTTGTGAGGTCTCCTCGCCCCAACTGCCACTCGGATTAAAAGTGATTGACAAGGGATACAATTAAGGTCTAATTCAGAATTCACCAAGCTTAAATCCCTCTGGTAAGAAAATACTTTGATTCCACCAAAAAAAAAAAAAAATAAAGAAAAGCTAAAAATACTCCTTGGAATAACCCTCACAAGTTAATATTTGAATATTGCAGGAGTATTGCAGCAATAGTCAAAAATCAAACTAAAAGTAACTCTGAGCAGTGGCTGGTTCCAGTTCCTTGAAACAACAACAACAACAAAACCGTGAGGTTTTGAGATCAGAATCTCCTGGTGTGATTTGCATATTGATACAGAGCAGATGTTTCAGAAACAAATGCTGCTGCATCTGCTGATGGATTGGCTTCAGCTGCCTGCAGAGGAGTTCAGCGGGGGTAGAGTGTCACATTTGTCATTCTCATCGACTTTATAAGTCCTCTGCTGACCCAACAGTACCTGAATATTTTTTTTTCTCTCAGTGAATAAGAGAGGCAATCCTGCAGGGGAAGATGTGGGGAAGGGGTTGTTTCTCCCAGATCGCAGGAGATGTTGGCTGAGGCTGCAGGGATGACTTTGGCTGCTCACTTTTACACTGTTCTGCTCAGCTTTTTTCCCTGTCCTGGATAAAAGGGCAAAAAACAACAATAAGTGGTCAAAATATTGGTCCTGCCGTTCAATAGTCGTCATTGTTGTATTTTCATGTCAGGTTTTCCTGATGTGGGCCCTGTCAGAATTCCTGGAGGAGCTGTGTGAACACATTTAGGAGCTTTGATGTTCCAGTGATGGATATTAAACCCTGAGCCTCAGGAGTGTCCTGCTCCAGAGTAAAAACTGGACAGAGAAACAACCAAGAGATGGTTTGAATGACAAATTTCTCAAGGGCTTTTATGAGGAGAAGGAAAAGCCAAGGGCACCGAGGTGAACTGGGTGAAGTTTCTTCTAAATAACAACAAATAACTGAAGTGTCCCAAAGAAGTGAGGTCCCGTGGTCACCGTGTGTTTGCAGCTCTTTCCATGCACTGCAGCTCAGTTAAAGCAAAGGGACTGGGGGCAGGGCACAGAAAAAGGGTGGAAATTCAGGGGCAAAAAGATTCCAGCTCTGCTCCTCAGAAGAAAGAATTTCCTTCGAGGTGCAGCACCATAAACGTGCTGTACAAACAACACCCAGAATCCCGCATTAGAGAAAACCAAATAATAGGTGCCTAAGGAAATAGCTGGGATTTAGGGGGCTTAAACCCAGGCCCTGCTGTGATACAATAGCCTTATTAAGCACGATATTTTATATAGGATCCGTGGAGTTTGAAGGGTTTGCGGCGTGTTTGGGTAAGGATCAGGGGGATTTCGGGAGCTGTGACCTCATCCCGTGTTTGATGCTATCAGAGCTGGGCTGCTGAAGGGCTGAGAGGTTTGGCCAACTGGAAGGCAGAGCCCCGAGCAGCTCTGCAAGCTCAGTGTTTACCAGCCTGGAGCCTGTAATTGTTTTTTTGTGGGGGAAGTTCAAGGCCACCCAAAGAGCGTTTCACAGTGCTCACCAAACCAATAAATGCTGGAGTTAGGAAAGGCCACAAACCGGAGCTGCCGGCCAAGGCTTGGCTGCCTGGCTCCCTCGGACTTTAAAGCAAATTTTGTGGCTAAAACCTCCTGCACCTCTTGGAAAGCTTTGGGTTTCACCTCCCCGCCAAAGCCAAAGCAGCTGGAAGAGGGGAAAAGGTCTCCTGTGACCAGGAACAGCAATTTTCCTCAAAATAATTGGGTCTTTAGCTCTGAAAGCTCTTGCATTATCACGGAATCACACAATCATGGAATGGTTTGGGTTGGAGGGGAATTTTAAATCCAGCCAGTTCCAACTCCCTGCCATGGGCAGGGACACCTTCCACTAGAGCAGGTTGCTCAAACTCTTCAGATTCTGGATGTTTGCCATGTGGGAAGGGATGGTTGGAGCAGGAAGAATCAGTGAGCACATCTGCCTGGTCTGTTGGTACCTAACTACACAAACTTGCATCCAAAATGGAAGTGGGGAAGAAATATGGAAGCACTTACAGCAGTGAATCAGCCACGGGGATTTTTATAAAGCTTTAATTTTGAGAGCTAAAAGGAAGAAGCCCCAAATCTGGGGAGCACCGCAAAATGGGCAGGCTACAAACTGGGTCCAGTTCAATCAGATGGCAGAGGATGTTTTCCATGGAAGTTTGGGATTCCCAGCTGATGTGAGATTACGTGTGGTAAATTGTGTTTGCGTTGATTCTGCCTCAGAAATTGCACGTTGGGATGTGGCAGTGCTCGGGTTTGGGGTTGCTTGCAAAGTTCTCTTTCACATCCCTACAAACACATGCTCTAGATTAAATCAGACTTACCTAGGGACTCAATCCAGAATAAATTTCCGACACTTGTGATGCTGGAATAGGACTCGGGAGCCATGGATACAGATTTCTTGGAGATTTCTTATTTTTTTTCTGTGTAAGAGCTTCGCATCACCATAAAATCTGCATAACTCTGCTATCAAACATGTTAAATGAGACTTTTGAGAGGAAAAATCAAACTTTTCAGAGTGTGAGGTGCATCTGGTCCCTGGGCAGAACTTTGGGGCTGTTATCTCTGGGATCTCGTTTTATCTGGATATTCTCAAAAAATTGTGCTCAGGGGCATAAATCACTCTACTTATTTAAATCAAGAACTGGACAACAATTTACCAGTTTGGGAATTCAAGGTGCTAAAATAAAGTCTTAAACTGCATTAAAGAATTTAAATACATTGAGGTTTGCTGGGGACAATCGATGACTTTGAAGTCCATCGGCTCAGGCTGTAACAGCACAGATAATCAGAGTGCTGTTAATAAAATGTTCTTTCTGCCTGAAAATTAAATTAGCTGAGTCTGATACATTTTATATCCCTTGATGACCCAGCATGGCCCTAGCAAAGCGGGAATATAAAAGCCATCTGACGTATTTTGTCTTCGGCTGTTTTGGGAAGCTTCTCAGCTGACGTGGGAATCAAATGTTCCACGGTCTCATGGGGTCTTTCTTGGGGCTGACTGGTTTATAGCTGGGAAAGAAAAAAAAAAAAAATAATCCTCAGCTGGTTTCAGTAGCTATTTGTTACCAACTTAAAGATCAGGTTCTTCAAGGTAAACTGAAAATGACAATTGGAAAATAAACATGAGCCGCTTGGTGTGTGTCCTCTATTGGGCTGAAATGTGACCCGTGTGGGGAGAGGTTAAAGGGTTAAATCGTGCCTCGCTCATTACAGGACCTGGAGTAAAAAAAAAGAAACCCTGGGTAAACTCAGAGGGGTGAGGCAGCTCTGAGAGACCCCGGTGCTGCTTCAACGAGGCTCTGCAGTGACATGTGAGCCCCAATTTCTGGAGTGTCATGGTTATCAACTGCTCAGGGTTATAAGAACTGACGTCAAAAAGTGTCGGGCAGCCGCTCTCGGCTCGCTCTGGTTGTCACTCTGAGCTCAGAAGAAAAGCATCAGGGATGTTTACACATGGCAAAGTTATTAAGGGCCCTCGCAGAGGGGTTTAAAGGCTGCAGGCTCACCTGGAAGGTGGCTGGCTTGATCTTAGCCCTTTCCTTCTGGCTGGAATACCTTCCTCATAAAAACCGAAATGGGCCCCAGAGAACATTTATGTTCCCCAGCCTCATCCCTCCCTCTGATTTAAACCAGCTCCCAGTAAGAGATTTTGGACCACCCTGAACAGAGCTGCTTGTCAGGCTGCTCATTTAGGGTCAGAAAGCAGCAAAGCATTTCAGCATGTGCCCAGAGTGTGGGCACCTGCTCAGTCCTGTTTTCTACTGACTCTGAGATGCCCCTTGCTGACAAAATTAAAGCACTTCCCTATGACTTACATTTAAACTTTTTTTTTTTTTTTTTTTTTTAAAAAGCAGCATCTAAATATGAATTCTTGATAGTAACTTTAGATGTTCATTTATGAGATTCTTAGCCAAAGGCTTTGGGGAGAAAAAGGCTCCTCTCACAGCACATGTAATTTTTCTTCTTCAGCAGAAAAATAAATCTTGCTTTCAATTAGCAAAGAGAAACAATATATTGAAGGATAACACACAGTGATGCTCATGGGGCCCAAGTCACCCCTGCTAAAAGACCTCAAGAGGCAAGGAGTTGGTTCCTGGTCCCAAATGGGGCACGTTGAGGAAGTTCCTGAAATATAAAATTGTAAATACTTTCCTGTAAAATACCTGCCTGCCGTGGTCATATTTTCTCTGTGGTACTGCATATTCCCTTCTTCCATTTGTGTTTTGGAGGCCTCATCTTTCCTGACAAGCACCCCAAAATGTGAGAATTCAACAAGTTGAAGTGGCAAATGCTGGTGTATCCAAAATATTTCCATTTGACTAGAAGGAATATTTTCCTGCTATCAGGAAAACTCCTAAACTGCACTTTTTCATGAGCAATTTATTTGTCCATAAAATATTGCCTTGCTCTGCTCATTAGCTAATTGTGGTCAAATTTGGGGATGAATATATGGTTAATGTTTTGCACATGAGCCTAATTTGACTTCTTTTCAAGAAGAAGCCGCTGGACCTTGGAAAATATCATCAAGCTGTCAGTATTTAACAGAGAAGAGGTTCACAAAGGCTTGAATAAACCATGCTGAGCTTCTCTACCATTATGATGAGTGGCGAGGTGGAGATTTTCAAAGGTAACAAAACAGGCATTCACAGTGCAATTTTACTATTTTAGTGTGGTATTAACTCCTTTTCATATTGCCAGACACTCTGCATGGTCGTTTTTCCTTTAAGAGTGCAGTGCTGACGTGGGTGAGGCCCAAGGGTGGGTGAAGGGTGATCACAGCAAATTTGGGTGTTTGTGTTTGTGTTGTTCCATCCCTCCTCAGCAAGGTGAGGGACCACGTTCAGGCCTTTCTTTATTTCCCCTGTTCTGTGTACCACCAAAACAAACCAGCCAGACATGAATTGATTTAAAACCGTTCCAGGCTTATCCTTATCTCTCCAACACCTAAAAGAGCAGCCTGGCTTAGGAGGAAGATCAGCCCGTTCAGAATCAGGTGATTCAGCCTCAAGCCGTGGCTTTGTCACTAATTTACACAGCAAGTGCTGAGTTTATTTTCCCCTCATTCTGGCGGTGTGTAAAACAAGGTTTATTTTCTTTGTTTGTGGGTCTATTTAAGGAGCACACATTGTAAGGGCTCCTTCTCAAAGGGAGTTTTGCTATTTTAAGCCCAAGGGTTGTGTTCCAAAGCCTTGATGTCTCCCTGCAAACGCTGCAGCGGCCAATTGCTTGTCACAGCCTAAGCTGCTTTATCAGCAGCATGATCAATGGTCTCACCACAACTTAAAGGCACGAACATTTCTCCTACAAGGCTCTGGAGTTTTCCTCTGCTACTGCCCCATGTGGATAAACCATTAAAGGGAAAGGAGCAGCCCCACACTCTCCATCAGCACAAGTTGCAGCAGCAAATTACTCACTCCAACAAAACTCCTTTGGAAGATGCGATCCTGGTATTTCTCCAGAGCTTTCCTGAGTGTTTGGAAGATCTTGGTCCTGAATGAGAATGAAGCAACCTGGTATCTGGAAAATCAAAAGGAGAGGTTAGACAACAGCAACACATCTTGGAAATCATCCAGTACACTCATTATGAGGAACTTTTACCAGGGAGGAGTTGTATAAATAAGAGAATGTCTTAAGGAGGAGGTTTCTCTATGACAATATAAAATTGAAGTGTGGTAGCGTGACCTTTTCAGAATGCATTTAAACTTCCTCTGGCCCCCCTGGGCTATCCCATATCTGTGTGGTTCACATTACCCTGCCCCAGAAGCATTTGCTTTGGAACAGGAGGGCGTTGTTAACCCTCCTCTCCTCTCGGTGACTCCCTCCAGAGGTCCAACCCACCTCCTTTCCAGTTCTGCCCCTCTCTCCCCTTGCCCAACTGTTTAAAATATTCTGTTTTCTTTTTCCAGGTCGGAGGGGGCTGTATATTTAAATTTCTCACGCCTGTTAAAGCTTGGGCAGGTCCCATTACAAAGTCAATACCCAGGAATGGAAAACATCTTCCAAAGTTTCAAGCAAATTCTGGCCAAATTTAGCAGGCATTGCTCCCCATCCATAAACTCCATGCTAATAGAAAGGGTTTGCTGCGTCTGGATCCTGCCTGGGCTGTGATTGCAGATAAGTTTTGCCCCAGAGAGGGGCTGGGGATTGGTTTGGGTCACACATTTTCCCCTCTCACCTCTGACACGGCCAACACACGATAACAAGAGGAGGGAGCTCCCCGAGGGACGGCGCTCGGGGTCGCCGCGGATTAAACGTTCTCAGGCACGACTCCTTCCAAAGGCAGGAGCAGAGAAGAGCTCAAAGAGCCAGAGCCTGCTGATTAAGGGCCTTGAAGGATTTTCCAATCCCATCTCGTGGAGCTACTTGCTGTACAACCACCCAGAGCGAGCTTTGACAGAGGCTCAAGTCTGCTATTTAAAGATCCGCCACAGCAGAGGAAGGCTGAGAGATGTTTGTTTCACTTTGTCCTCTCACTCAAGCTGGACTTTTTTTTTTTTTGCTAATGTTCTAGGAATGTTTCCTTATCAGGATTATAAAAAATAAATACAGCCAGCACTTTGGCAGTCAAAAAGAACAATATAGATTAGAAAATGATTTAGTGCCCTTATTTCACTGGCTGACCCAGATTGCCTGATCTCAGGAGCAATTATCCACGTGAGTAATTCTCCTGTGTGAAGATCTTTGTTGAAATCAGTGGAAGTGTTTGTGCAAGCAGAGTCACATAGCTGCAGATTCAGGCCTCAATTTCCTCTTGTTGAATTTGAGAAGAGATTGTTTCCTTTATAACTTCTTTTTTCAGTAAAAAAACGTTCTCTACAGAGAGTGAAGTTAAAAGGAAATGCTGCATTTTGATGGAAATTCTCCGTATCCCTTAACTAAATGTTAATATAAAGAATTTGTTACATGCAGTTCCTCTCCAGACATAGCTGTGCTTATCAGAAACTCTCAGTAGGTTTCTGACTCTTATCTGTAGCTCTTCTTGACCATTTTCATAAGCTTTGAGAACTTCATAACTCCATTAAAACCAAAAGATTTTAACCAGTTCTCACCAGTCATTTATGGGGTGATACCATCTAGGTTTTGGTAGCCTAAAAAATGCAGAAAAATGTGAAAAAACTTACAAAGCAATCTCGAAATCTGCACAGAGCTCAAAATGAACAGATGAAAACTGTATAATCAGCGAAACAATTAAACAAATCAACAAAAGCACAATGTTGACCTATGAAATATGGGAAATGTCTGCTAAAACCACCAGAGACATCATTATTGCTACTGATATAAATTAAATTATACTGGGATATGGGAGTGATAGACAGATAAACAAGCCTTGGGTTTAAATATGTGAATTCTGGTGTTTTCTCCCACAGAATTTCTGAATAAAACCATGGTAGCTACTCCAAAATGTGCCCTCTGACACTGGAATATGCTTTAAACTGTGATTCAGGGTGTCGTGGTATGAGCCTCATGTTTCAGAAAGGTTTCCACAAACTTGGGCTCGTTATTCCATGACAATTTATTAACACTTCCAGGCGTGAGTGCTTCAGGCAAAACAGAGCAAGAAGCATGACCCTGCTCACTAACAATATCCACACTTGGATACCAAGCTGATGATTTCAGTGCAGCCCTTCCATGCAGAATTCTGGGAGACTACAGCTTAAAGAAAGAAAAACAACTTTAAGAGTCACCTCCCAATAAAAAGAAAGTTAGACAGGATTATTCTAAGGTCCCACCTGACTTGGAAATGTATAAATGTAAGTATGTGCTTGGATAATTTTAGAATTTTTGTGAAGTGGAAAGGCACATTTTCAGATAAGTGCTAGGAACATTTGGCAAGCCCATTTGAAACATGTTGTAAGATTTTTGGACATAGCATGTATTTATAAACCACAAAAAACACATTCTATCTCTTGTTTTGTCTCAGCATTAATGGTCAGCTACACTGAGAATAGTTTAGAAGAAACTCCAGCCACGTTTTGGAGGATAAATCTGAGAAATACACGTTCACCTCGTCGTGGGACAACTTTTTACTCTGATTACTTTAAATTTTCCGTGCTTGAAAGCAACGAGGATCACCTGAGAAGTGACAGCAGCTCCTGTTTAAACAGCAAAGCTCAAACCCTCCTCTGTCCCAGCGTGGCAGAGTGATACAGATGCCTTTGGGGCTCTCTAGCATTTTCACAGAGAGCCCATTAACTTGGATCCAAATCTGAGCTTGGCCAGACATTTCAAGTCCGCAGAGAAAAGATCTGAAAAGCTTTATCTGAGCCTGATAACCATCACAGCTAAAGTATGGCTTGGCTCCCGATTTACATCACTGCGGAGGAAAGGAGAACCGTCCAGTTGTGCTGATAAAGTTCTAGCAAAGTGAAACCAAATAAATCTCAGAGATGCCATCAGCTTGTTTGTTTGCTTGCTCGTTGTCCGATGACATCAGAGTGCCCGGTTTATCTTTATTTTAACTTGAATTGGAGCCTTGTCAGGCTTTGCCAGAGCTGTGCCAAAGGCACGTAGCAAAACCGCATAAAATTCGTCCAGTTTGATGTTTTCTTTGTAAATGCTCTAAAACGGGCTTGACTCTGTCCCAGAGGATCATTAAAGTTCCTGAACTTTCTGGGGCAAGCGCGACCAAGTTCAAAGCAAATCTGGGCTTGATTTATGGTCCGGATTGGAGACCAAGGAAAAGTCAAATTTACAGTCTGAGTTTTGTGTTGAGTTTCTTGTGCGCTCTCAGCCTGAAACTTGAAGCGAACCTCAGGGGGTTGGAAGCCCAGGAACACTGAACCCATTGCTGGTGCAACGCTCAGCTGGCGAGGGCTGGCACAGCCCGAGGAGCTCCTTGGCAGCTCACGCAGCCTTAGGACTTTGCTCCGGTGCCAAATGAAGCAGTTTGCTGTTAGAAGCATTCAAAAGATGAAAAAAGGTGACACTGGAACACGGCTAAATAGTTTCTTTGGAGATAAGCTGGGGTGTTTCATAGGAGCTGGGCTGGTGGAACACAAGCTCCCACCACTGCAAGCATTTTGAAGCATTCCAAGCTGAAGCAAGGAGCATTAATTACTCTCAGAATCTCAGGATGAGAAATCTGCGCCTGGTAGAAAGGGTAGCAACAATTCTGCAAAATTTGGGAGTGTTTTGGGAGCACCATGTCACCGTTTTGGGGCGCAGATGCCAAAAGTGGAGGGCTCAGGGGAAGTAGGTGTTGTGCCGTTGTCACTTTTTATGGATGGAGGTCTCGGAGAACAATGCTCCAGCAGGAGCCACTGGGAGAGGAGCCAAGTGGAAATATCCCATCACAGCCAGGGTTTGCTGCGTGGCTGAAGCCTCAGTGCCTTGCCATGACTTCACTGACACAAAGTGCCTGGAACAAAAGAACAATGCATTCAGGCTTGGAAGAGTTCTCCTTGTTTGAATGCATAATAGCGCTCATTGGACAATGAACTCCTTGTAAGATCATGGAAAAACCATTGTGGAAGGTCTGGAATACCTTTTCGTTGCCAACCCTGGCCCAGATTAGTGCAGATTTTATTTCAAAGTCTTCCTGAGGGTTTGAATGTTCAGTTTGTTTCCGCAGGAATCACCCCTGTGTCAATGATTTTCTGTTAATCCCGATCCTTGCTTTTGCTCCATATATCCTGATATGAGTTAATTCCAGGACGATGAGCTTGAATCAGTGTTTTTCTTGGAAAACAAATGCTCCAAGTCACCAGCATCCCCCTTGCCACGAGTACAGTTGTGGAGCACAATGAGGAAGTCTGTTTGAAGGAACCGTCCGCTCGTCCGGGATTGTCCCGGGGGAAAGACACCCACGGCTCCAGCCCAGGAGTGAACTCACCCTCAGGAGCCCAGGATTGCTCAGCATCCCCACAGGGGAGTGGGTTGCCACAGCCTACAAAGAGTCATTGTATGAAACCATCCAAGTCATCCTGGGTTGGGATAAATCGGGTAAATAAAGGACCTGCCATGCACCAGGCTCCGAGCTCCGTCCTCGCTTCGAGAGGCTTGAGAGCTCTTGGATTTGTTTGGGCAGCACAGCAAAATACAAGGAGAAGGTTTCCAAGTTGTGGCTTAATGGAGACCTCAGTCAAGAGGTTTTAATCCATTTTTTCTTCCCCTTCCTTTAAAAAATTCCTTCCAAGACTGGCATAAAATAGGAAGAAGTTGGTGACTTGTCACAGATCTCCCTATCCAGTCCTGTTCAGCAGTAGGAAAGGACAACCAGGGACACCCACATTTCCAGGAGACTCACTGGTCAGATGCAGATGGGTGCCCAGAGCACTCATCTGCATTTCCCTGGTGTTGTTACAGCAGGAGAGCTGAGCTTGACCCACGGCATGGGAGCAAAATGGAAACTATTCCCTTTGGGTCTATTTTCTCCAAGAAATCCAGTCACTGATGCAGGATTCAAGAGCTCCTATAGGTGTGCATCATTTCCATCAGCTCCCAGCATTTAAATCGAGCTGCCACATCTCTTGTAATGCCCCCAGACTTCTGCCATCCACTAAAATTTAGGAAAAAGAAGGAACAGGAGCAAGGGGAGGCACACACCAGAGCCTTGCATGTGCCAGATGCTGTTATCAGAACAGATATTGTTCCTGCTGACTGCAAACCTGCAAAGGTTGGGCTTTTCAACACTTTGTGTTAGCAGGAGGTGTGATCTGGTTTGGGTGTTGAGGAGGAAGAAATTGCAGCATCCAGACAGACAAATTCAGGGCTTTTGCTATCAGACATGATGCAAGTGGAGAACGTTCTGCCCGTGCTGCGTGGGGAAGGAAAATGAAATATTGGACATTAAAACATTGTGTCATTGGAGTTCTGTTAAATGAGTTGGACTGTGAGCACATCCAAACAAAAAAAAAATCTGCTAGTGCTTTTTGACTCGAGCAAATCCTGGATTTTTCTTTAACACTTTGGAGATTTCAATTCCCTTTCCAGCTTTCTGAGGGAGCTGGACACCAGCAGTGGCACAGTGGCATTGCTGCATCAGCTTGGGAACAGCAGGAGCCTCACAGAGTCCCAGGTGCAGGAGAAACAGATCCAGCCCAGGTGACAGCAAGGACAGGTTTGTCCACAGCCAGCTGTATAAATAGAGGGCCCTCCTGTCCTGGATCCAGCTGTGTCTTTTCCAGATGTGACTGTGACCTTCTGCTCTTCACCACCAACCACGTGGAGGCTGCTGTACATTTCCTGACCAATGTCCAGCAAAGTCACCAGAGTTCTCCAAGCCACCTACTTTTAAATCCTCTCCTTTCATACCTGACTGGATTTGGGAGAGCTCACTTGGCCAGTTCTGCCAGGAGAAAGATATGGGAGGGGAGGAAATTGGAAAAAACCCTCATTATTTGCAGAATGAGGGCAAGGCACCAGCTGCACACATCTATTCTCACTTTGCTCCACCTTGAACCTCACACGTGACTCCAACAAAATCAGCAAAATTGGTCTTTTGCAGAATTAAACATCATAACTAAATGTGAAACATTCTTTTTGCGTTGAGCTGAATGGTTGCTTAATTCTCAGTCTCCAAATATAACACAAATCACTCGAGCTATTTGGCAAGAGTCATGGCTTGATTAATATTTTTGGCATTTTTAGTGGGACTCTTAAATAATAGAAGTGGCATCTGAATGGAAATTGGAACAGGCCAGTAAGAGGAACAGAGCTTTTAAGGCTTTGGAGAATTAGCAAAAGCCTCCAAAATGTCAGAAGATGTTAAAAACTTGAAACCAGTTGAGGTCTTATTTTTAAAACAGTGTCTGAATTGATTTGTCTTTCATTTGTGTGTTTTCCCTCCAGTTCTGCCATTCTAACTTAGGGAGGCAGTAAAATTCCAAGTGATCCCACAACCCACAGCTCCTGCCTCCATTTCCACACAGCTCAGAGCAGGTCAGGTATGTTCCTCCCAGCACTGTTTATGATGCTTGACATTGTTACATCATCATTAAAAATCTCCTCACTGATGTGAAAAACACATTTTGGAGCTTTCTAGGCCATTTATTTTGTCAGCTCTGTGGGTATAGAGTGGACTGTCCTCCCTCCCAGGCAATGCTGGTGTAACTGGATCCAAAGAAAATTCTTCAAACTTTATTGGCCACAGAAAACGAAAGTCAATTGGTTAAAAGAAAAGTGTTTATTATGTTTACTCTGGCATCCTAACCATGCAGAATTATTAATCATTAAGATCCAGATACGTAGGGTTTGCTTTTTTTTTCCCTTAAGCAGAGCTTTGCCAATTCATTAAACATCATTAAGTTGAAATAAGCCTCAGCAAGAATGTTTTTACCTCATCTTTTAAAATTATTTTCTTTTATCACGCTGCACTTGCTGAGCTCCATACTCACCACTTTATCCCCGAGAGTTGAAACATTTCTTCTTCTTCTTGTCCTGGATAATTGCTGGGGGGTCCTAAAGATCCACCAGTCTCCATTGATCTCATCTTGAGCTGAACCCAGCTGAAACCACATGAAAATGCAGATTTTTCTCCCTTCTCCTCCTTTTATGAAATAAATTAGGACCAGCATGGCCCTCCATACATGGGGCACATTAAAAGAAATAAATTCACAGATTCAACCCAAATAAATCATTCTGGTTTTGCTGGATCTCAGTTCTCTGCTGAAATGTTTTCTCTCGAGAGCAATCGTGGAGGTTTTGGAGGGGAACAGCCTCTCCCAACCTCTCCAGCAATCAGAGCCTTGCTGCACTTCCAGTCCTGGCACAGATTCCCTCTGTGAGCAGCCCTGGTTATCCCAGGCTGGATGGTTCAGTGCATTACAGTCCTGGTAACAGGAGATTGGCACAGTTCCCCCAGCTCTGTTTGAATAGTGACAATATAACTGCTGAAACAATATTTGGGTTCCACTGACGTATGTACAAACGCTCTGGCCAGGGCTGCCAGGAGTTCTATTTCCCCCCTTTCCCAGCTGATAGCTCTGAGGAAGAGCTGAGATCTCAGTGTATCTCCTTTTTGTGCAGGCTTCTGTATGCTGCAGGGTTTTGTTCATCAGGGATCATCCTCTGGCAATCCCTCAAAGAGATCCCCTTGGAAGGTGTGAGCAGGAACAGAGGAATTACAGGGCTTCATGGAAACTGAATTAATAACAGCCTGATCCATGTGTTCACACTGCTGTGGGATATGAAGGTGCTCCAGAGGGTCTTAAAAAACATCACTCAAGTAATGGGAAAAGTTCAGTGAAAAGACTGAAAAGATCACTGATCCTGCCTCAAGGTGTCCCAGCTTGGGCTTTGGACTCCCCGCTCAGATATTCAGGGCACGTCAGGATTTCACACTGAAAATCAAACATCTTGGGTAACATTGGCTTTAGATAAATGTTGATCCTGTACAAAAAAGAGCAAGGTTTCCTCTCCTCTCTGAACACAAAAGTAAGAAATTCATTTTCCCTAAAACATGTCCCCCATTGTGGTGGCCACCAGTGGCACCTCCACATTGACATAACCGGACTTGACAGCGCCCAGTAAGGACCTAATTCAGTGCTATATTAGATAACCTACAAAAAAACTTAAACCATGACCTTTCCTTCCTCCCTCCCCTCCTTTTTTCCTGAGGGGGAGCCTGTAGGGCTGGAGCTGGGAATTAGAAAGCAACATGGGTGGTGACCCCCTGGTGCCAAGACTGTCATGAAGAATAATCCATATGTTGTGTCTGTGCATGTTGGGAGGTCCCAACCCTGAACACCACAACTGTTTTCCAGCCTGCACAGCCCAGCGTGCCCACGAGAACCATTCAGGAAGAAAGAAATGCCTGGGAAGCTGTCCTGGGTCGATGCTGAATTGTATCCCCATTCATCTGTTTAGCTCAGAAATCAGTTTTGCACCTTTAAAACTGGATCTGAGAGTGAAGGAGAAGTGGTGCAATGGCTGAGGTGGTTGTTTTCTAAACATAAAGATCAGAGTTTTCAGCTTTCCCTCACACACGGCCTGTGCTGGCTGCAGTGTGGATGGTGGCACAGAGCTCTCCTTTGCTTTTAGTTTTTGGCTGGCTGAGGCACAGAAGTTCTCCACACTGTGTTTTTTCCTTTTCCTTGGCACTGTTTGACCCTGCTCTGGTTAAACACCCAAAGGGCCCCAGGAGCTCCCACCTGTGTCCCACCGGGCCTGGCCTGGGCCCGGCCTTTGCCAGCCCTGAGGGACCGACAGCAACTGAGCCGAGCTCCAGCCCCGGGAGAGACTTTCTGAATTTGGCATCTCTGTGGGCACACTGAGGGTTTGCTGTTCAGTGTTGTTCACTTGATGTGCTGGGGAGTGCTTTGCCTGTTAAATAAACACTTTTTTTCCACTTTCCTCCAAAGAAATTTTTCTTTCCCAAACCAGTTGGGAGGGGAGGAGCCGTTCAGGTTTGCTTTCTAGAGGGACTCCATCCAAAGGTCTCTTCCCAAATTTGCCCTAAACCAGGACAGAAGCACAGCCAAAAGGGGCTGCCCTGTTGGTCTGTTTTTAGATGCAAAGCCAGCCAGGCCATCATGCTGTGTCACAAACACCAACAGTAGCTGTGCTGTGACAAAATTCATTTTTCTACCAGCTGGGAGCCACCAGAAAATGTTCTCCTGCTCTGCCACCAACTGGTAAATCCCATTCCCAGGTAACTGCTGGGCCAAGAGAAAACCACAGCTAAGCTTGGAGCAATTTTCTTGGTGGAAAGATTGGAGCACTGGGAATGGGCTCCCACTGCCTGGGGCAGGAGCTGGGCTCCTCCAGCAGCCCGTGTGGACCAGGCAGCTGTTTGGGATCTCACAGGACTGACCTGAGCAGGTATCTCCCCTCACTTCCCACCATCCATCACTGAGCTTTACTGGCGACTCGCATTTTTGTTCTCTAATTAAAGCTTCTGTCAGGTCCTTTTAAATTATAGCCCCGATTAGGGACTTTAGATCCAAATTCAGCAGGCTTTGGAACCTGCCATTTTATTTAATTACTTGCAGTAAATTATTTTGACACCCTCAATTAACAGTGTCCATCACCTCAGCCCAGAGACGATGAGTGCAAGGAATTTGCCATTTGATCTATTTTGTCTGCTGGAAGAGTGTAAAGTAGACAAAAAATTCCACCTCTGCGCAAACCCAGTGAGAATTTTCGCCAGTTCCACCACACAGGTTAGAAAATATTAATAATTTCCTTTAGTCTGTTAATATTTAGTTCCTAAAGCTAAGGGTGTGTTTTGAATTTGTAAAACCATTGCTGCACAACCAGATGCTGAGCAGGTCAGTGGAAGAAGAGCAGGATGGTCCTTCCTGGGGGTGATGTTTAAACCACTCTTTTAGAAGAGGGATTGCTCCCCAAGAAGCTCATTTAAGTGTTAAATATTTGTCCATCTACAACAGCCAAGTTCCCATTTCATCCCTCCATTCCCAGCCCTGGATGGTGCCTGGAATTCCCTGTTTGGGGAGGAGTTTCTCTGGGAACATCCCAAAGGACACCGAGTGGGGATCATCCTGTGAACTTCACACTTTGCAGTTTCACTGGGCAGAGCAATATTAAACTCCAGCATTCTCCCTCACTTTAACAACCTTGGGGGCGTTGATGATGGAGCTAATTAGCCATGTTCTCTAATTTATTAAAATCATAAATATTTCACTTCAAGGCTTTCTTGGAGGGAGGAGGGAGAAGAAGGGAGTGGGAAGGTTAAAGGGAGACAACTGCATGAAATTCTTTGGCTGATTAAATGTTCCATAAGGTGCAGCAATATTTTACCTCTCTTAAGTGATTCGGTGGCACATCAGACTTGGCACCTCCTTCTTTGCCCTGTTTGTTTTTAATTATGGCCATTATTTTATTTACCATAGGTAACATTTTGTCTTGGTATGGTTGGCTGGAAAAGCCAAAGAGCACAAAATCGTTTTTGTGTCAGAAGCTTAAATGAAAGGCAAAGGAGAAGCAAAGCCATAAAAAGATGGAATTAGGAAGATGTTATACAGTTGTCTACTGTGGAACTGTAGAATGATTTTTAGTACAGTATATACAGGGACTTGTGGATTTTTTGGGAAGCAATTTGATATCCAAACCTTCCTTCTAATGAAGTAATTCAAATGTTTTCTGCCTGAAATAGATCACCTTCACTCTTAACAAAATTATAGTCTCAAAAACTTCATATTTCTCACATGAAATTCATGTTGTGGCCATTGCAGACTTCACCAAGGGCAGCATAGGAACCCAAATCCTGATATGGAAGAAAAATTATTTTCCATCCCTCATCACAACTGTTTAAAGTTTCAGAGATTAATTTAGACTGGGATTGTAGTCCTTTTTTTTTTTAACCTGTGGAGATTCCATGGCCGTGGTCATGTGGAGATTGTAGATTCTCCTTGGGAAACATAAATGTGGTGAATTCTGCCCGTGGTCACTGCCTGGGTTGCTCTGGTGGGTGGTTTGAAGCTGTCAGGAGCAGCAAAGTGTGCCTCAGTTTCCCTGTGCACGGTGGAGTCGGATCCTTATCTCCTGGCTTGGGCTGGGAGAAAAAAAAAAAGGAGAATTTGGGAAAGAAAAAGCTCGTGGGGCTCAGGTGTAGCAGCGCCTTTTATCGGCTGCAGAAGCCCGCAGCCATTGTAAATCATAAAGGAGGAGGATGAGAGGAGGAACTGATCCTGGAATGTGAGAGGTGAGATAAAATAAACGGAAAACACCCGGGCTAAAATCCCAGCTCATTCCAGCCCAGCCCCAGCTGAAGCCGGGGATGCGATTTTCCTGGCCAGCAGCAGATAAAGGGGCAGACAAAACGCTGCTCAAATACCTGGGGTCACCTGTCCTCCTCTTCCCGCTTCCAAATATCCCCTGCCCGCATCCCCAGCGTGGGAGATGCCGGAGATACACCGGCCCTTTGTCGGGGGATGCCGGGGCAGATGCAATCTGTTCCTCATTGTCCCGTAATAGCTCGATTATCTGCGGGTGAAAATGCAGAGTGGTTGTGCCCAACGAACCATGAAATTGCCACTGCTCCGAGGAACCATTCATCAGCAGCCCTTTGGAGACGGCGGGGCTCAGGGCGAGACGTGGGGCAGGTATTCATCCAAAACCGGGATGCTGGAATGCTCCGGGGATGGTCCCGCGCTGAACTTTTCAAGGGGGAAGTGAACCCTGGAAGACGATGCACAGGAAGACCTTGCCGGGGAATTGGGAGATGAATGCCTGCAGAGCCTGAGGAACGCATTAGGAACGTTGCTGGAGGGACATGGCTGAGGGGGTTGGGTTATTTTTATTTTTTTTGCTTCCTCTTCAGCAGAGAGGAAATTTGGGTAAAACCCTTAAGCTTAAATTCCACCAGGCTCAGGCCGTGTATTTTGTGTCAAACTCATGCTTAAAATGTGAGTGAGCAACTCCTAGAGCTGCCCGAGGAATCTGGACACAGACTGGCCTCCCTGGGGTGGATTCCTCTTTTAATCACCCTGGCCCCAAGCTTAGGAACTAATTTATAAGATAAATCTAATTCCTCCTTGGAAAGTGCTGCCCAAATCTCTTTTGGCCAGGAGTTCCCACAGAGCTGAGGATGGGATCCCTCCCCACTCGCCAAGCTGTGATGACTGAGCCACCCCACCGGGTCAGGTATTCATCCCAAAATCCTCAGGTTTATCTAAAAGTTTTTGCTATCACCATCAGAAGAAAAGCAGGAGCTCAGTTCCACTCTGGAGAAACAATTCCAGGAGCTCCAACCTGGGCATGGATATGGGCTTATCAAATAAATGAATATATATCCACCTCAAAAGATAAGAACGCTGATTTCAGCTGAATTTAGCTTAAAAGTACAAATCTATCCCAAGTCAGCTGAGTTTCCCACTGCTGGGGCAAGGGCTGGTATTTTGCCTGGTGCTTATCAGCTGAGCCACTCCAGCAGGAGCTTGGTGAGCTGGATAAATTGGGAGAGCTGAAATTTGTGGGGGCAAAAGATTCTGCCAATAAACAGGGAGAGAGTGGGGCTTGTGAGCTCCTCCCTTCCTGCTCCAATCCAGGAGTTTCGAAACTTGATACAGGGAATCCTACGAGGGCCTTAGAGGAAAGGAATTTACTCCCACCCATCCTGGGTTCAGCCTAACTCCTCATTTTTTTTGTTATTTGAGCCTTCATCCTGGAAAAGTGTCTGCAGATTTTCTGCCCAGAGATTCATCCCACCCTAACCCTGTGCTCCTCTGTCCCTCTGCCACCTGTGGCACAGGGGCTCCCACAGCTCTGACCCCAGAGCATCCCAGCACTGCCCCACACGTGGGGACAAAAAATCTGCCATGGCAGGAATTTCCTCCTGGATTTAGAAATATTACAGACACAGGGAAACTCTGCAAAGGGCCTTTCTGCTCAGAAATCACAAAAATCTTCCAGGAATTCAGTTCCATAAGTTTTCTCCACAACATGTTATTTATTGAAATGAAGTCCCCAGAGTTGTAGATGGCTTTTATTTTATTTTATTTTTTTATTTTTTTTTTAACAGGGAATTGGAAATAGCTGGGACACTGCTTTGGATCTTGCTATTTCTCCAAAGCACTGGGCTGTGCTGTCCCATTAAATGAGTGGTCACTGCCAGATCCCTGGCTGGATTCTAGCAGTCCCTTCTGATGAGTGTTTTATTAACTGGAGAAATGATGAGGGTTTATGGTAATTCCAAACCTTACAACAGTTTGTTGAACAAATCAGATTTTACAAGGCTTGGCGCCCATTTATCCAGTTTCCATCACCCAGATTGTCATGGGGTGGATTTTACCAAGGGAGAAGTGTAAGATAAATGCTTTAATTTCTCTTTAGCCTCTCAGTCCATGGTGTTACATTTGTGCTGGAGCCTGCTGCTGTGTGATGAGGAAGTGTTGTGGCCTCTGAATATAAGAATACTGTCCTCTGTTGATCAGAAAGGAAACAACTGCTGCTCGTACAGCAGAAAACACTGGCAAAAGAAAAAAAATTCCCACTGAGAAAATCAACCTGGCTCTCATAATTCCCTTTCATGACTATTCACAGCCTGAGATAGCTTTGGAAGTCTGTGTACGCTGGGATTTGGGGGCTCTTAGATCATTCATAAATCACATATCACACCTCCTTGTGTGTTTTGGCAAAATTTGTGATACATGGGATTGATGCAGAGCTCTCCAGTTATTAATAGTTCAGACTTTAGCGGGCAGAAAAAGAAATATCCCTCTCCCTAAAAATGGTGCTGGGAAAGAGGAATGAAAAGAGAGGTGAAATGAGTCAAAATGAGCAAAATAAAGTGCGTTTTGAGAAAATCCGACGAGCCAGGGCCTCCCCACAGTGTTAATTGAACACAGCACCTCTCAGCTCTTCCCTCTGTGCATCCCCCCGCTGCAACAGCTCCCTCTCCCCCTGACAAGGAAAAATCCCAAAAGCAGAGGAATTTTCTGGGCGAAGGGGCGTGAGCAGCTGAGTCAATAGCTGGGTGTTATCCCAGGAGCTGTCCTGGGAAGCACCGCGGCTCCAGGAGGAGGAGGAGGAGGAGGAGGAAGCGCCGGCCGCTCACCCCAGCAGGGATGCTCGGATGGGGAGGGGGCTCCTGGAGCCGGCAGCAGCCGGGGTAAGGACAGCGCTGCGAGATGCTCTCTAATTAGCGGCAGTTAATTAGCAGTGTAAACCTGACACGCACCCTCAGGCTCAGCGCTGGCAGGGTAATGTTGCTTTTAAAAGGACAATGTTGAACTCGTCAGCAAATTGTCGTGGTCACGGCCGGAGGGGATCGCTGCTGGGCTGCTGCCCTGGGGCCACTCCGGCTGATTCCTGTCCCTTTTCATCGTGCCATTCTGGCTGATTCCTGTCCCTTTTTCCAGGACCATTCCAGCTGATTCCTGTCCCTTTTTCCAGGACCATTCCAGCTAATTCCTGCCCCTTTTTCCAGTGTCATTCCAGCTGATTCCTGCCCCTTTTTCCAGGGCCATTCCAGCTGATTTCTGCCCTTTTCCAGGGCAAACCGCCTGATTCCTGCCCCTTTTTCCAGGACCATTCCAGCTGATTCCTGTCCCTTTTTCCAGGACAATTCCAGCCGATTACTGCCCCTTTTTCCAATGCCATTCGGGCTGATTCCTGCCCCTTTTTCCAGGGCCATTCCAGCTGACTCCTCTCCCTTTTCCCCGTGCCATTCGGGCTGACTCGTGCCCCTTTTCCCAGCGTCATTCCAGCTGATTCCTGCCCCTTTTTCCAGGACCATTCCAGCCGATTCCTGCCCCTTTTCCCAGCCCGCTGCCGAAGATGCTCCAGCAGAGGCTGCGCGCCCTGCGGGAGCAGAGCACGGCTGGAGGCAGGAGAGGAATTCGGCCGGATCCCAGCTCCTCATCCCTGTGGGAGCAGGAGGAGAGGTGTGTGTGCCCCAGGATGATGAGCTCGCCGCGGGGGACCGGCCGGAGAAACACATGGTCCTTTTCTGCCTTCTCCAAATTTCAGCTGCAGGCATGCGGGGGCTCCACCTATTTACTTTAACCACAGGGGCGTCCTCTCGGGGTGTTTCTCACCACTCACTCGCAAGGATGTTGTTGTCAGAGCCGCGGTGCAGCTGAATTATTGCCTAAATCCTCAAAAAAGAGGAGGCAAACAGATCTTAAAGGACACGCCAACTTTCGGGATGTTTTCCTTCTTCACCTGACGTTACAGCATCACATTTTGTCCTGCAAACATGAAAGAGGGGCGTGGGGTTGAAAAATAAAATCAAATAAAAGCTGGGATTCTCATTACAGCCAAGAGCTGGGACCATATGGTGCAGGACTCGTTAATTAAATTATGCCAATTAACCACACAGCACCTCTGAGGTTCAGCAGCTCCAGGCTTCAGAGACCTTTGTGCCTCAGGATTTTGGTGTTGCACAGGCTGAGCCTTGCAAAGTTCAGCTTTCAGCCACTGCCAGGCATGAACACGCTGAGGGTGTGGTTTTAACTTCATTTTCAGGTCCCTGAATATGATTTAACATCCCTGGAAGTGTCCAAGGCCAGGTTGGATTGGGCTTGGAGCACCCTGGGATGATGGAAGATGTCCCTGCCCATGGCAGGGAATGAGATGAGCTTTAAGGTCACTTCCAAACCAACCCATTCCATGATTTTGCGATCACTCTCAATTTCCTTGGCTATTTTCCTCACCATTTTAGGCTCAGGCTGGACTTGTCATGGCTCTTCCCACAGGTTTTACCTGGATGTGACAAGGAAGGCAATGACACCATCACTTAGCACTCTCTCAAGTCAAATCTTGCTCTAAATTAGTCACTTGAAAGCAACAGCCGAGCACTCAGCTGGCAAGAACCTCTGGGACAAAAATTTTCCATGTGCTATTTTTACTATGAAATGGGTCCGACAGCAAAGACTGGGATAGGCTTTTGTAGCAAGGAAGGAGGTACAGATGCCAACTGTCCCTATTTAGGAAGGATAATTTCTCTTTTCTTTTTTTTTTTTTTTTTTTTAAAGAGCAAAATATCTCTTATTTTTCCATTCTGTCCTTCTGTGAAAGCTCTCACGGTCCAAAATATGTCAATGGACTTTAAAGGTGTGTTGCTATTTCACTCTCCTAAAAGGGCCTTTTTATAGTTTCCAAAATGCCATGGAAAGCCTGGAAGAAGGCAAAAATAAAGGGTGTGCTTTCTAGCACAGAAATTACAAATAAAACAGGGATGTCACTGAGTTGGGAGTGGATCTTGCCATGACCTCCCAGAAATCCCAGGCTCCAAGTCCTTAAATCAATTGGCCATTAAATAATTTGAAGCCAAGTGACTCAGACAGGCACAAAAATCCCAACAAATCCATGAAAACTGAAAGAGTGTCAAGGTCAGAGAGCCCCCACAGCTCCATGTGAGACCAGCCAAGCTTCTCCACGCAGACATTGGAGCAAATTTCCCATGAAGGCTCGTGCATGAAGAGAAACCACTTCAGTTTCTCTTTTGGTTCTGTTTCCCTGTGTCAGCTCTGGGATTTCTGTCTCCCTGACCCCAAAGCATGGGAGAATCTTTCCATCTCCTCCTACCAAGGAAATTACTTTTTTTTTTACCAGTGAAAAGCAGCTTTTCCAGTTTGCTGGAAATGCTGTTTTGGGTGTCCACCCACCACAATGTGAAATCTGAGCTGTTTTGACTGGACACCGAGTCCCCAGGGCTCGTGTTCTGATGAAGTGCAATCGCTGAGGGAAAAAAGCATTCCTGCTGCAAACACTCTGGCTGGTGCCTGCGAAATTCCTCGTCCGTGGAAATCCCACGGCTGCTGGAAATGTGCAGCTCCCACAGGATTTGCTGCCAAGAAAGTCCTTTTTAAGGAACGATGGAGGAAAACAGAAGTGAGGCTGGAGCAGATTTATCTCTAACGTCAAAGGAACGGTCCTGTCAAAATTGGGGTTGATTTTTCAAGTGCTGCTCCTTCTGTGACTGCTCTGGGACAAACTGGGAATAGTGGGAGGGGCAGGAATTAAGGGATTCAGCTGTGATGTGTAAAAATGCGTTAGAGACTGGAGTTCCAATGGGGAGGGGAAGGGAAGGGAAGGGAAGGGAAGGGAAGGGAAGGGAAGGGAAGGGAAGGGAAGGGAAGGGAAGGGAAGGGAAGGGAAAAAGGGAAGGGATTTTTCCAATTCTTTGTAGGAACTTCTGATAGCATTCCTGCCTCTCCTTTGGTCCCAGCTCAGTTCCCATCTGCAGCTCTGCAGCTGGAAGGATGAAGCCCCATTTCCGAGGAGTGTCTGTGGATCCAGGCTGATTCCACCAACCCCAGGAATGGCTGGAAAGCCGAGGCTGGCTGAGTTCAGCCAACACCTGCCTCCCTGTCCACGGCATCCCTGCCTGCTCAGCTCCAGGGAACCTCCTGAAATCCTCATTTCTTCATTGCCTCCATGCAGATGGGGAGAAATCCTTTCCTTCTCCTCAACAGTAGCATAAAGAAAAAGTGAATAAAAAACTTGTGCTTATTGCTAGGAGCCGAGCCAGCTCCAGCGCCTTTGGCACCACGGAATCCCACGGGAGAGTGAAGTCTGTGAATCATGTGCAGTCATTTTAAGGAACTGTGTCATGGGACAGACCAAAATACGAGGCAGCTCTATCGATTTCCACAGACATTTCTACCCCAGATGACAGAGGGAGTGAAAGTCCCCTGGGAACGTGTCCCAATATTGCTTTTAACGTCCCTCCCTCTGGCTGGGAACTGCTCGTGCCGTGGGGAATTTCTCACTGCAACCCAAAATCAGGGGAAGTTGCTGCCCAGTAGTGCTGGGATAAACCTCGGGGATCATTCCCTGATTTATTTGTTGGGTTTTTTTTTCATTTCATGACAACAGGTCACCCCACAGGGCTGGCTGGAAGTTGCAAAATTCCCATAAATCATGCAAACATTTTGCTTCTTCTGTCTCTTTCTCCCTGTCCTTTTTCCTTTGCATTCCTCTACAATAAACAGAGCCAAATGGATTTTTTTTTCTTAATCTGCAGGGAAAAATGACCAATTTTGCTTGCAGGCTGAGAATTCTTGCCAGCTTTCAGCTGGAGTGGATTTCCACCACTTTCCTTAACCCCCAAACAAGAACTCTTCCCTTTCCTCAGTAACCTTCTAAGAATAATGAGAAAAAAATCAGAATCCAAACAGGCATTTTTAAAAACTTGCATAATACATTTTTAAAAAATCAAAATTTACTAAAATCAAGATTCTTTTCCATGGCAAAAAAACAGAGAGACTGTAGAGCTGATAGGATGCAAACACTGAAAGAGTCATCCCAGAGCTTCATGGGTTTAAAATCCAATATTTATTTCTGCTGCTGTCCTAGACACTCTTGCAAAAAGCTGCAATTTGAGTCAAATATTTCCATACATTACAGCAGGTCTCCTGTGACCCTCGGGCTTGGGACCAGTTGGATTTCCATTCAGACTGGTGAGTTCACAGCTCACTGGATATTTGTGAATGCACAAGCAGGGAATGGCTGCCAAACTCGCTGCACTCCAAGGGGCTCCTGGGTTATCGTTCTGCTGGAGGTGGGAGGCAGGAAAAAACAGTTTTTGCCTTCCCCCAGCCTGGAGGCCAGGCAAGGGGAGAGCTGCAGCTCTGGAAAAACGGGAAGGGACAAAAAACACAGCAATGGGAAAATGGGAAAGGACAAAAAATACAGCAATGGGAAAATGGGAAGGGATAAAAAATACAGCCCTGAAAAAATGGGAAGGGACAAAGAATACAGCAATGGAAAAATGGGAAGGGACAAAAAATACAGTCCTGGAAAAATGGGAAGGGACAAAGAATACAGCAATGGGAAAACGAAGGGATAAAAAATACAGCCCTGAAAAAATGGGAAGGGACAAAAAACACAGCAATGGGAAAATGGGAAAGGACAAAAAATACAGCAATGGAAAAATGGGAAGGGATAAAAAATACAGCCCTGGAAAAATGGGAAGGGACAAAGAATACAGCAATGGAAAAATGGGAAAGGACAAAAAATACAGCCCTTGAAAAATGGGAAGGGACAAAAGTAGAGCCCTGGAAAAATGGGAAGGGACAAAAAATATAACACTGGAAAAATGGGAAGGGACAAAAAATACAGCACTGGAAAAATGGGAAGGGACAAAAGTACAGGTGGCTGCTGGAATTTTCACAGGAATTTTCTCATTGATACTGTTGACCCTGCTGATGGCAATGGGAACAGCTTTGGCACCACTGAGGATCCCAGGGAATCCTCCCTCTGGCAGTTGCAGGGGATCTATTTGATCCTTCTGGAGATGTGGAACATTTGTAGCAGCAGGCGCAGGGAAGAGAGGGGGACAGCCAGGAACAGCAACAAAGCACCGAGCAAACTGTGATCTCTATACCTCTGTAAAAACTCCTTGTGTTTGCTGGGAAAACCCCACAAACATCACTTCTCCTGGCATTTGTAAGATCCCTTTTGTGATTCAGCAAGTGGATATGGAAAAGGGACTGAAGACTCACCCCAAAGCTGCAGCCAGTCAGTGGCAGGAACAGCAAGAAAATCCCCAGGACCTGCTTCCAGCCCCTCCTCTCCCCATCAGCCTGCATGTTTTTTCATTACCCAAAATGTTTGCTTAAGTGTTCTGAATCTGCCTGCCAGTTAAATCCTAGGAAATCTAGGGTTTTCATATTTGATGGAGTGAAATGCACCGAGGGATAATCAAAGCTTTATGTCCCAGCCTTAGAGAAAAGCATTTCACAATGCTCCAAAAACCTTATTACTTTCCAAAGCGAGGGAATGCCTAATGACACACATATGCTGACTCCCTTCCTCCAGCTAAAAGTGAGGATGGAAGAGCAGGGACAGGGATCCAGAGGTGGGGATCCAGTCAGGGGGGGTTCCAGCACTGTTAATTGCATGATGCACGTCTAAACTCAGGCAGTGTAAGCACAAACTCTCAAAATAATCTCCTTTTTATCAGAACATGATGCCAAAGTACCTGTGACAGCGTCAGCACCTGGCACTAAAGATCCCTCCTGGCAGGTGGATGGATGGTCCTGGAGTTTATTGTGGGATCAGAGTGAGGGAAATACCGAAATGGGTGAGGATAAAGGGCCACTCACTGCTGTGGGAAGGAAAAAGTGAGAAAATTTCCTGGGTGCTGCTTGCTCTGCCTAAATCCATCCCATTCCTCTTAGGAATTGCAGTGATCCATGTATCTGTCTATCCTGATAGTTTTCAGAATATTAATTAAGAAAAAAGAAAGCTGAAAACTTTCAAATTGCCTTTCAATATATATATTTTTTTAATTAGTATTAATCTGATATCCTTAAAAGAAGATACTGGGATGGAAAAACTTTATGATGCAGTGACAGGAGCAGGGCATAAAATAAAGCACAAATTCCTCATCCTTTGCAGTTTGCACCCAGTAAGGATTGGGAGCATTTCCAAAAGAACCCTCCAAGAGCTTTCTCCCATGTTGACAACATCAGAAAGGGAAAAAGGCTTTGCAGAGCCCATGAATTAATCCAAATTCCACATTCACGTTCTAACAAACCCACCACTTGCAGGAAAAGCTGTGGTTTTAAAGCACATTTATGATTTTGTGCCGCCCCGGCCTGTGCTGGTGTAGTACCATTCCTGAGGATGGATAAACAGTTACTGTCTTGGTTTGAGGGACAGGTGACTGCTGAGGAAGGCAGGAACCTCCCTTGGAATGGAGAATGGAAACCCCCTCCCTCCAAATTATTATAATTTTGAAATTAAGGGGCTCTCAGACAAAGATATGGGAATATGGGAATAGGAATAACAGTTCTTTATTAGGGGAACTAAAATAAAAATACAGTAATACAAAAAAACAAAAAAAAAACCAAAAAAAAACCAAACCCAAATAACAAAAATCCAGTGCCAGAGTCAGGATCCAAGCTGAGCCCTGTGGGTCAGGGGTTGGTGGCAGTGCCATCCCATGGTGGCTGCAGCCCTCCTGCAGTGGCACAGGTGGCTCTGCTGGAGCAGGGATCCTGCACAAAGGTGGAGTTTCCCTGGGAAGGTGCAGTGGGGATGGCTGGGCCTGGTGTCCCTCTGGGAATGGCAAAGGCTGCTGGCTGTGCCAAATCCCAGATTGGATCCAGGTAGGAATGCTTGGCTCCTGGGCTGGCTGCAGCAGCTCCCAGGGGATGCTGGAATTTTCTCAGGGACACTCAGGGGTCCATGAGCAGAAGATCTGTCCCTGGAGGGAGGATGAGAGATAAAGAAACTGCCCCAGGTGGTTTGGAACAGCTGGGCCATGGACAGAGGGTGACCCCAGCCCAAACCCTGCCCCATTTTCAGCAGATGCTGATGGAACAGAAACTGCTGGTGATAGAATGCAAACTGCTGGGGACATCCTGCCCTGCAACCCAAGATATTTGTGCATCATGGACATGCTCCCCCATGGCTGAGAGGAGTCCTGGTTCCTTTCTACTCTTCAAGATTTCACAGTTTGGCCAAAAATGAGTCACAGGGTTCCTGAATCCTGCTGTGGTTTTGACCTCTGTCCTCTTCCCGTTGTTCTCTTCTCCTTGTCCTCTTCTTACACATTGAAGCTACCAAAAGCCCCAGATAAATAAATAAGAAATAAAACCTCATCTATCTTTACTGGGACTAATGAAAGATTAACACTCAGATCTTCAAGGAGTTATTTTTAATTTCCTTGTTAATTATTGCTGTTTATCTAAATTTCTATTGCACACACACTAATTTGCCAGTCAGGGTTTTGGACAGTGCTTGGTGACCAAATGCCAAACTACTCCTTTGGCCATTTCCTTAGATGGTCCATGAGGTTTCTGAGATAAGAAATTCAATTTATTACTGTGCAACAGGTAAAGAGAAAGTGATTTTATTTGTGCATCTCAGATAACAGTGAGCCTGAAGGAGCTTAAAAATTCTCTCCCCTTGGGTTTCCCTTTATTAGGGCAATGATTCCTTGGATTCCTCTCTAAAAACCCTTTCACACCAAGGCTGCTTCTCCTGCTCTGCCAACTCTTAATGCACTGAGAGGTGGGGGAGATTTAATAAAGTTCCTTAAATCTCAGGAAATGAAGCTTTGCCTCCTTGAGTTCCTTTTAAGAGTGAATGTTCCACGGGGGCCAGCCCAAGGTGTGCTGAGGCTTCCATGTGGATATTGGGATTCCCTGAGGACACCTCCCCCCTCTCCAAAATTCCCCAAAATCCCCGAAAGTGCTCAGTTTTCTCCTGAATCCATGTTTGGGGTGAATTCACAGCAATTCTTGGCTTTGCCAGCCCCATTCCCAGGAATGCCAACCAGGGCTGGGTGGAGCTGTGGTCACCAACGCCCTCAAGTCCCAAATTCCTCCCTCTGAACTTAACCCCAGCTTTGAAAAGCGGGAACAGGAAGATAAGAAAGAAATCAAATCCCATATAACTGCCTTTAAAAAGAGCCGGCACTGAAAAGGTTTCTTCTTTTTTTCCCTTTTGCCTCTCTTTTTCTCTTTTTTTTTTCCTAACTCCTGCCATTTGTTGCCTTGTAAAAACAGAGGCTTGAACCTTTCAAGCCTCCCAGTCCCTCCAGTGGGAATTCCATCATTTGAGGAAAAAGTTCAAGGATTGCTCCCACTGTATTTAGGAACAGAGAAAACGGTGAAAGATGATTGTGTCTGTAAAGACCCAAGAAATAACAATTACTCAGCAGTGTTTTCAGTTCTTCCTGCTTCCAGAACTATCATATAGTATTTTAAATACATATAAAAATATTTATTATAAAAATCTGTCATGTAATATGATCAAAATAAAATACCACATAAGCACTGTGAAGTTTCCCTCCTTTGGGCTTTCTGCAGGAAAGAACTCACTGGTTTATTTATGCTCTGTAAAATATTCACCCCTAAAAAGCTTTCATGGACTTGCAGGAAAAAATGTCTTCCTGTATCACCCTTCTGTGGAGCTGTGGCAGTGAGGGGATTCCTGAAGGGTTAAATTGTGCTGAGGTTTGGTTAAAAAAAAAAAGAATGTTGCCTCCTCAGCCTTCTTAATTCCCTAGGAAAAACCCTTGGAGCTGGTTTCTGACACAGAGAACCAAACACCTGATGGCAGCACATGGAAAGATTCTTCAGTGCATTTCTAACAGCTCCAACCTCACTTCTTGAACTGGCTGGAGGGGCTGGGTTTTTCTTTTTAAACCCTCAAAATCTGATTATTTGAGTCACCAAATAGCTGCTGGGGTCTTGTAGTGCTTGTTTATAATGCTTTATTTTTTTATTTTACATTAAAACCCAAAGCACCTCCTATTTAAGACTCCATTAAAGGTGAAAATCTCCCCTTGCCTTTGGTGGGTCCTGAGTGATGCCTTGAGAAAAAAGGAGAGATGAGCAGGAAAGAGTTCAAAAAATACCTGAAGTATCAAAGATTCAGGATCTCATCTGAAGTAGATCAAAATGACTTGCAGAGTTCCAGTTCCTGCTTTTGGTTAATTGTGTGATATTTGACTCTGTAATCCAGGTTTATCATTTTCTCCCGTTGGTTTAGGCAATGTGGAAAAGGAACCCCATTTATTAATAAATGTTTGCATTTTTTAAACAAAAGGCTTTAAGGGATCATTCTGGCTGTGAGGAGGTTTTCAACACCGAGCTGTTTTTAGAGGGCAAAAATATTTCCCCCTACCAAGCAGACCCTGGCATTTCTTCCTTCTCACTCAGAGCTGTCCACATCCCAATTCTCTGCTTTCCTTAAACTATAATCCAAAGGTTTGAGGGTATCCTGGCTGTACTTCAGATTTCCTTGAAAGGTAGCTGAGAAAAACGAAGATTTGGGAGCCAAAAAGTTCCAGGTTCACTGGGCAGGTTAAAATTCCTGTCCTGGAGTGGACCACCCAAATTTCAGACCTCTCATGAAGGTCAAGTCCTCCAAACCTTCCTCAAATCTGTTTCTGTGGTTCATCTTGGACTCAGATCTCCAGAATTTTCTCAAAGTGTGGTGCCCACATAACACCACAACTGGTGGGTAAGGAAGAAAAAATAACTTTATGTACAACTCATCACTTTATTTCTCTAGGGTGAGCTTTATTTTTTTGGACTCTGCTGGTCTTTACTGAAGGCACTCCTGTGAAACCACTGCCTGCAGGACTGCGTGGTGGTTATATCCCTCTAATCCAGCTCCCCCTGGGACTCAAATGGGAGCAGGATTGAATCCTTACAAAGCAGGCAGACTTGAAAAGTTCATTCCCATTTTAGAGGTTTCTAGTCCCAGAGAGTCCTTAGATGGAAGGTTTTCCACAGGCTTGAAATCAAGATGGGAATGGGGTATTTTGCTGGAAGCAGAGGCACAAATGTCAGTGCCAGGGGGATTACAGAGCTCAAAAATATTTTCTTCACGGTGGATTTTGGATACAAACAAGGGAAAAGCCCCAAGAAGCCTCATGCACAGACAAATTCAGTGGCTGCAGCTCACTGAGACTGGATTTTGCTGTTGAAGAGGCAGAACTTTGCTGTCAGAGCTGTGTGAGCCAAATCAAGCTCCCGCCGTGGGGGTGGATCACTGAGGCCAGGTCAGGCCGGGATACAGGGAGATGAGAAAAGGGAAAGATGAGAAAGGGAAAGAAGCACAGAGCTGACATGACGGATGGGGACAAGTCCTAGAAATGCCTGTGGCAGAAGATTAAGCTGTCCCCAGAGCTCTGGAAGCACTGTGGGACACATCTGGCCACCAGCTGCTGCTCCAGAAGAGCCAAAAATCTCTGAGTGCATCCAGCAGCCTCACACAGGTGACACCTTCTGGAGGATGAGCTGGAACAGAGACCAGCCAGAGCAAAAGGATAAAGCAGGGATTTATTAAAAGGATAAATTGGGGATTTATTAAAAGGCCTCACTGGGNTTGTCACCCTGCTCTGTGCAGAGAGCTCAGTAGCACTGAATATGGAACCTGAAACTACCCACTAAAACAGCCCAGAATCTAAACAATTTAAAATCTCTAAAGCTTAAGGCATCACAGGTGTCCCAGGTATGGAAATCCCAGCAGGAATGGACACACGGGCAGGTTCTGGTTGGGCTGGAATGTCCCAGGAAGAGATGGAACGAATCCAACTCATCCCAGAAGGGGCTGAGCACAGCAGAGCTGCCCTGGAACACGAGCAGAGGGTCTCTCTAAGGCTGAGGAGCAGCAGCAGTGGCTCTGAGCCAGCTCCCATCAGCAGCACACCATTTGTCTCGGGTGCCTCCCCGGGCCCTGAAATAGCTCAGCCGTGGCGGGCATCCATCAGCAGCCCAGCCCGGAGCCTTCCCAGAGGGAGCTCTGCACCCTGCCAGACCTCTGGGGAGATAAATGAGCCCTCCCCGGGGAGAGGCAGACAGGGATGGGCTCAGCAGGGGCTCGGGGTGAAGCAGGAGCCACAGGTGACCCCGTCCCTGTGAGAATCGATGGCCCCGAAGGAGCCAGAGCAGCACTGGGGATGTTTGGTCTCCTGTGCTGAAGTGGCATTTTAGCAAAAATCTTCTCAATGTGTGAGCAAATGCTTTTTATGTCACAAAAACTGCGTGTTTCCAAATCTCAAAAAAAAAATATTTGGGTTATGCTGTGTTCTTTATTCTAGAAATCTTGTAAGATTTTTATTTTCTACATGCGGTGGAAGGAAATACTGTGTTATAATAGGGAATATTTGATGTAGAAGTATCCTACAATATCCAAGGGAAATTCCTTTTCTCACCCTGGACCTTAAAAAGAAGGTACTGAGTGATTTGGTACATGTAGGTGGTGCTAAGCCCCTCTGCCAAGTGGTTGAAAAATCCCCAGAGATCTCAAAAAGTCCCAGCTCTGCAAACAACAATATCAGGAAAGTCACAATTTGTATATTCTTACTGTGTAGAACGATCTTTATGGGGGATTCCCTCAAAGAATTTAAAAAAGATATTTAAGTCTGTACAGTCACTCAACATGAATTCTAGAAAACATGCAGGAAGAGCAAATGCTCAAAAAAAACCCAAAAAAACAGTTGACATAGTCAGAAGCTTTGGGACTTTAAACTGAACATATTTTCTTCATCTATGGCCTAAACAAAAACAGCAGCTAATAATTTAACCAAGGTCATCCTGCCAAAACTTGTGTGATGTTCATCTTATAAATCAAATTGATAAAAATACTCTTTCTCAACCCTTAAAGAGTAGCCCAAAAAGCATCAGATTGAAGGTGGCCATGGTGGGAAAAAAAAAAAGAAAATGCAGCAAAAGTAGTTATAATCACCCATCAGAATAATTTCAGTGTTCTGAGGTTTATATGTTTGTTCAGACTTGATCATTAATTATTTCTGTATTCAAAAAAATGGACAAATAGCCAAATAATGTCAATTATCCTCAAATAAATCTGGAGGAACTCAAATGGGCTGAGTGAAGTTTCCTTGGATTTACATTCCACTCGCTAACAAGCTTGCAGGGTGTTCTCTTTCTCCCCTGGCTGTTAAAAACCTCAGAAAATTTGCTTTTAAATGGAAAGGAAAATGCTTGCTGGGCAGGTCCTGTGTCTGCCTTAAGCCAGAGGAGCTCCAGAAGAAGCTTCTGGAGAAATGTGGGCGAGGACACATCTCAAGGGGAAGTGGCCCCGAGGTGCACCAGGGGAGGTTGGGTTGGATTCACCATCCCTGGAGATGGTTGGACGTGGCACTCAGAGCCATGGTTTGGTTGGCAAGGTGGGGATCAATCACAGCTTGGACTCGATGATCTTGGAGGTCTTTTCCAACCTGAATGATTCCATGATGTCCAAGGGATGTCAAGGTGAGCTATCAAAGCCAATGTCCAACCACGAGCAGGAGTGGGTGAAACTCACGCTCTGCAAACACATTCTCAGAGCTTGATGTGGAAAAGAATTCACGGGGACACAAGTGACAGAGAGGATTTGAATCCCCTCTCACAGCAGGATTTTATCTCCGTGATCTCCAGGTTGAATCCCCTCTCTCAGCAGGATTTTATCTCCATGATCTCCAGGTTGAATCCCCTCTCTCAGCAGGATTTTATCTCCATGATCTCCATGATGAATCTCTTNCGCTTTCTGGATTTGAATCCCCCCTCACAGCAGGATTTTATCTCCATGATCTCCATGATGACTCTCCTCTCACAGAAGGATTTTCCCTCCATGTTCTTTGCATTTGAATCCCCTCTCACAGCAGGATTTTATCTCCATGATCTCCATGATGACTCTCCTCTCACAGAAGGATTTTCTCTCCATGATCTNCAGGATTTTCTCTCCATAATCTCTGGTTTGAATACCCTCTCTCAGCAGGATTTTCCTTCCATGATCTCCAGGTTGAATCCTCCCTCATAGCAGGATTTTCTCTCCATGGGTTTCCAAACTGTGTTGGATTGATGGACCCTTGGACATGGAATATCCTGAATCCAAGATGGATCATCCATTCCAAACCTGGTTAAGGACAGTTGACCAACAGGATACCAAACTCCATAAAGCTTTTTTTCAGAGATGGAAAAAGAAATATGATTATTTTTTCTC